>VCJC01003202.1:8961-20105 GCA_024140195.1 Backusella luteola | reverse complement strand
AAAAAAAAAACTAAAAATATACTTACAGATTGAGATGCGTCCACCAAAAAAGTCCATGAAAATACCTAAAACGGGTGTTGCTACAATAGGTACAGATTGAGATGCACTAGCTTGGTAACCAGCCAAGACTGCATCACTGTCACCAAAATGAATTTGAACAAATTCTGTACTGATAGTCTGGAAAGATGACCATACGGCAGCAAAGATGAACTCGATCAAAAGAATGTGCCAGTAGTAAATAGGGAATTTGACAAGACTTCTGAAATGGAATGCCTTGCGCTTCTTTTGCTGCTGGATTTCCTGCTTGGTAAAGGCACCAGAGTTATCGTTATCTCCTGATTTGCGGCGCAAGTGTCTAACTACCAAAGCGTAAACCAAGTTCATCAAAATGGAAAAGCAGCAGATAATGAATGACAGCCAGAATGACCATACCCAGTCGCCTGTTCTTGCTGCGATAGGGTTAGCAACCAAAGTACCCAGGAACGTAGCCAGTCTACTGATCGATAATTGCAAGCCAATTACAATGGAGAGATTTTGTGTTCTGAACCACTTGGAGAGCATGGATTCTTGCATAGTGACGATCAATCCAGAACCAATACCAAACAGCACGCGACCTGCAACCATTAAGCCAAATGATTCAATTTTAGCTGCAATACAAGTTAATAAACTGCCGATAATGATAATAAAATTAACAGCTAATGTTCCCCAAACAGAACCAAACATATCCATAAAGATACCACCAGCAATAGGGAAAATAGTATTGATGATTGATACGGATGAAGAAAGTACACCATATTGTGTATTATTGATACCAAGGTTCTAAATTTTAAAAAAAGAAAAAAAAATCAGTAAAGTACCACAAAAACAATAGACACTACATACTTTTTTGATGGGTGCTTTCATTGCGCTAATAGCACTTGTAGAAAAGTGGGAGCCAACTAAAAACAAGAATTGTTATTATAATTTGACATTAGAAATGTCTCTGTAAATCACCTACGAGGAAATAATAGAGCAGTAACAAGAGCTATCAATTTATATTGCCATGGAGCATTTACCAGGGCCGATTCACCGGCTTCATTTTCTGATAATAAGATTTCATCGGATTCGTGGTCATATTGAACGACCTTGTCAGGATCGTCTTTTAACTCGACCTTTTCAACAGATTGGCTCATTTAAAATGATAAAGAGTAAAATGAAAAAAAAAGGAAAAATGCCACCCAGGAGGGAAAGAGAAAGGAAATGGAGAGAGAAAAAAAGGATGGATAAAAAAAAATCGAGATTTTTGGAGATCAAACTAAAAAATCTGGTTTTTAAATTGAATGGGAAAATTTATCAGATCCCAATGTTAATGTACAACCAATCGACACTTTATAGAATATTATACCAATACAAGCATGGTTCAAAGCCAATGAAAGTGACTATGAAATGGACCTCCTGTTACACTCAAAGAAGGATAAAGCGGAGCATCATATTTATTCTACTTTATTTATTTATAATAATTTATATATATCGAATTATCCCTATTTTAGTACAATATTATGAGCCATTATCTTTGTCCAAGCTAAAACTTTATATTTTGCTTGTCTTGTCTTGCTTTTACAAGGGTGTTTAGATGCCTTTTAAACCTATTAAACTAAAAAAAAGTAGATGATTCGGGATTCTATTTAAAAATGTCTACTGTTTGGTTCCTTTTTTCTCTATTTGGTTTTACCATAAAAATAATTTGACTTGATGAATCAGCAGTGATCTTTATCAGATGCAAAGATTAGATCATAAGTTGTACGAACTTTTTAAAAGATCATCTTGTACCATTGTGCGATATCCAACTCAGCATTACTTTTGAATTGTGCCAGTTGACAAATGTGTTTTTTCTTCTTGTTTTAAGTTGTACCAATATTTTTATCAGTTACACTTGATTCCGAACTTCATTGATACACTTAAATATCCATTTAAGTTGCGTACCGTCGTGCTTCACCCAGTTTCCTAAATAAAAAAGTTCCCAGTTTGCATCATTTTTAATCGAATCGCATCTAACCGAATGTACATTATGTTTAACAAGTTAAAAAAAAAGACACTCAAGCCCATAAAATTGTGATATTTAAGCCTTTAACAGAAACAATCTTATACCAAGCGACGATTTTTTTTAATAGAAAGTCTCTTACTAACAACAAATTGAGTAGTAAAAAACTGTTTTTTTTTAATGAAAGAAAATGCTACACAAAAATATTTTGTTTTTAGATCATTCGCCCTATTACAAAGCATGGTGCATCGCATAAACAATAAATAAGTGCATGTAAAGAAACTGTTTAAAAAAAATGATAAAAATACAAAATAACTCTCTCTCTTTTCTTCTTTTGCTTCTTCTTTGAAGTGAAACATGAACCTATTTTTTTCTTCCTCTAAAAACATTACAGAAGAGTGACCAATAACCGAATTACTGGGATAACCATTAAAATTGCATGTGTACTTACTATTTACGGGCTTCCCTGTATCATCACCTCACCGGCAGTTTCCGATTTATTCACCAAACTGAGGTAGGGGTACCTTTATCATAAAATTAGCTCACAAAAACTATTTCTAATTTTTTTTTTTTGGTTAAGTGATTAGTGCTGGAGTGAAATAACTTCAAGTTGGTTTAAAAAAAAGAGTGAATACACGTAGTATTTGCTTTTTATAAAGCAGAAAGACATCAGCACATAATCCAAATTTAATCAATATGTATGTTCAAATCCATATATCTCTGTCGTGTGAATTTACACGCTGATAAAATCATTCGTTAACAAGCTACTTTGCTCGATGCATTACTGAAGGTTTGGTCATAAGTGTCCACTAGTGATAAATAAAGAAAAAGGAGAAGAAGAAGAAGAAGAAGAAAATCGATGCTGCCTTTTTTTCAGCTTACTTCTTTTAGGTTTACTGTACTATGCTAGAACAAGATTCCTATAACCGTCCGATCAGATAATCTATAAACTAAGATCTTTGAATCAAAGTAAATCTTTAAACTCATTTTTTCTTTCAGAAAAGCTAAAACCCATTGGCGTTATTTTTGATGGACTAAAGCTGTTTAAATCAGCTAGCTATTTTAGTGTTTTGACTAAATCCAAATGTTAGTCTTTATTATATATTAACGAAGAGGCTTATCTTTCTATTGCCGAGTGTTACGCTACAGTTCTTATTTTGGTAACTCATGCTTCGTAACAACTTCTCATATGCATGACGTAGAACTATTTTAGTATGATTTCGCATTTACTTGTCAACAATTCTTTTCATTTTCATAGAGTTATTTATCGCACGAAAAGAAAACCAAATGCTAGCTTATTGGTAATAGTTCAAATATGCAACTGATTATCTCAAGAAACTGATTTTTGTGTATCCAGATGATTTTCTGAAAGAAGAAAATGTATATATATGGGACAAGTCTTATGATCCATAGCTTTTCTGACAAACTTAAAGTGCAGAATATGTTGCAAATTTGAAAGGACAAGTTGTAACTCTATGATAGTTCTTTCAGGTTTTTGTATACAACATTACTTTATATTGTGTATTTAAAGCCTTGCTTAACAGTACATTGTATTTTTCTACTATCAAAATAACTGGGAAGTGTACTCGTCACTAAAAACAGTTAAAACTATGTGAATATACATTTAGTCTTAAACATATAAAGAAGAGAAAGAAGTTACAGGGCGTAGCGTTGAAAGTGGTAAAAAAAAATTCAAGCAAGAGGAAGGGGGAGGCAGGAGTGAAGATCAATGACGGACAATATCGCTCCTGCCTGTTATTACTGACGATGTTTAGAGTTAAATACAGTCCACATCATCGTTTGAAAAAGAAGAAAACAAAAAAAAAAGGTTTATATTATCAAAGCCTTGTATTTTTGCCATAAAATCCATTAGATTCTTATTACTTATTATTTTTATTAAAAAAATAAAGAGTATTTATTCGTGTGCGTATCAAAAGTACATGCAGGTACACTGAAAATCGGAGATAATGCCTTTTTATTTTATTTTATTACGGCGAGTTCTCAGTTATAAATTCTAAAAGTTTAAAAAAGACATTACTGTTCTTCTATTTTTCATAAATAGATTCTTGTACGAGTGAAAGTTTTGAATTCTAACATTACATCACATTATAGAGAATATGGGTTTTTCATATACTATATTGGGCTTTTACGCTTTTCTTCTCATTTACTTGATTCACATTGGTTCAGTTAGTGCTCTTCCATTATCCAGAGATGGCTTAGAAGGTATATAGTTGGTCTATGTTTCTTAAATGAGGTGGTCATGACTATAACCCATACACATTTGTCAACAGAATCCACAGCGCCCATCGATCCAGCGCTAGAGCAAGAAACTCTTATGGATGGTGAAGGGCAACAGAACAACGGAGTATTGCCTGGACTAGCACTACTTGTAGGTGGTGCTTTGGAGCATGGTCAAGGTTTCCCTGGTGAAGCTGGAAAAGCGATCACCAAGAGCTTAAGAGACTCGGCAAGTGCAGATGGAGGAGGGGCGGCTTCAACTGTTGTCAATTTACCAAACACAGGTTACACTGTACTTAAGGCCGCAGATAACGATCCGGGTGTTGTCGGAAGTGCAACCCATGCCCTATTTGGAGGTCAAGCAAAAACTGGAGAAAGAACAACATAGATATTAAAGGACTTTTTTTTTATGCAAAAACATGTAGTGATATGTTCTCCCCCTCTTTTTTACACACAACTAATTTTAAAATAATAAAACTCAGAATGTGACTGTCAAAAAACAAAATATGGTGTCAGTGAGCCTCAGTTCTCCCCCTCTTTTCATTCTTTCCAGTAAAACCCACTTTTTTAAAATAAACAAAAACCGTACCAATGTCCGATAGCTCGCAGCATGATATTCTATTTTGGATAGAGCAAGAGCCCACCACAAGGTAATTGTTTACAAGAACCACGAGATTCAACATGCAAAGATTGTTAATTAATCAAATAGGTCCGTAGACTACTTCATGCCCAGTGATACACCTGTAAATAACCCTTCTGCTTTAACACTAAATGTCGAGAGAAGAAAGAGAAATTTACGCCACAAAAGATCAATAACCCGGTTAAGAACATACAGCGTTGGTTTGCTGGAGGAGGGCTTTGCATATGTTTCTTCTCAACTTGATCGCTCAATGTTGCCCCGTAAATCGATATCTAAATTCACCTCGGTGGAGGGCGATAAGTTTTTGCAGGAGAAGTCTGCAGATATTATTAATCTAATTCAGCATTTTGAAGATATCAAGGCGGGAAGAACAACGGTAGAGCCGAATACAAGTTTGACTACAAGGGCAGAGAGTGGTTGCGAGGATACAAATGGCACAAACGATGAATACAAGAAGGAAGCAGAGGTAAGGGCGTGTTAATAGTAACGGTGATGGCGATGATGCTCACTATTTGGTATAATAGAAATCATTTGTACAAATCGCGAATGATATCACCAAAAAGTACGGGACACTATCTAGTGCATTACAAGTATCATATCAAAATAGTAGTTACTTCCCAGAGCATGCACAAAATGGAAGCTGATAATAATAACAATAAATATAGTAATAAATACAACATTCTTTCCTCTCATTTTATTTCAATACTAGGATGAAAAAGCTTTGATTCTACTAGTCAAGGTAGTAATCATATCCTTTCTATCACACAAAATGCCACCTTGTTGCTCGTCATCTTTAGATTGCATATCTTTAATTCTAATCTGATGACGATCCAATTCATCTTTACCGATGATGACCGCAAGGGGTATTTGCTCCTTGTCACAAACTGCCCATTGTTTATCTAATTTGGGCTTGTTTTTCAGCATAAAGGATGCGCTGATCCCGGCATCCCAGAGCTCCCTCACGAGCTCCATTCGCTCCTGTAATAAACCATCACCCACAGAGATGATGTACACTTGAGTCGCACTGCTCTTTATACTCTCCATCTTTTGTCTGGCCATCAAGAGCGAAAATACGCGTTCTACACCAATCGAGACGCCCACGCACGGAATGGTCTTGGGGGTTCCATTTTTGTTTTTGCCAGAAAACATGCCTACCAAGTTGTCGTAGCGCCCACCTGCCGCAATGGAGCCAACACCTTGCGATTGGTTTTGGACAGCCTCGTATATCACACCAGTGTAATAATCCAATCCCCGTGCTAGACTCAGGTCCAATTTGACGCGATCGCTGACTCTGAAGATGGACAGATACTCCAATAATAGCTTGATATCAGCTATGCCCTTTGCTGCTCTTGTATTTGCCATGATGGCCTTGTCAGCTTCCAACGCGTCTATCAATTCGGCAGTTGTGCTCTTCTTTAACTGAACATAATGGCCAATGCGATCAGCAATATTGCTATCAAGCCCCTTTTCCTTGACCATTTCGTCCTTCACTTGGTCCCAGGGTAATTTATCCAATTTATCAACTGCTGATGAGATGGGTCGTATATTTTCGCTGGGAACACCACATACTTCAAAAATACCGTCCAGTAAATGACGATGATTCAATTTGATATGGAAGGATCCTACGTCGACGGCATCCAATGCGTCACACAGCATCTTGAGCACCTCTGCATCAGGGATCATCGCGTCATAGACACCTGCAATATCGAAATCACACTGATAAAACTCGCGTAACCGGCCTTTTGTCATTGCAGGCTGATCTCTTCGATATACTTTTGCAATTTGGTAGCGTTTCATTTGCTGTGCCTGCTTTTGCTGCATTGCAATGTATCTTGCAAAGGGAACTGTCAGGTCATAACGTAACGAGCACTCGTCTCCACCTTGATCGGCCAGATCGTATATCAATTTACTGTCCTCTCCATATTTCCCTGCCAAAATATTGCGCATTTCGAATACGGGCGTATCAATGGTGACTGCTCCATGCTTTTGAAAGACTTGAGTGATTTTTTGAAACAATTCATTTCGAACGGCCATTTCCTTGTCATTATAATCACGGGTGCCTTTTGGGGTTTTTAAAGTAAACTATAGAGTTATGGCTTGTTTAATAAATGGCGGAATGATCAAATATCATGATATATTTACGTTGTTGTCTTTTTTATTTGATTTTTCTATGAAAAAACCCCTGACATTTTTAGTATGGGACCTTCTCTTTCTTTTCGTCTTCTTTGTTACCAGTTAATGACCCAGCGGATCTTGCCGAAATTCGAATGCAGGGCAGACGATAAGATTTAGATAAAACTGTAAATGAAGAACGCAACATTGTAAAAAAAAAATGGGGGCAAAAAGGTGCAACTTAGTATTTCAATTTTGTTTATGTGTTTATTATCATGGACAGGTTCGAACATCCTCAATTATCGAAGTCACTTTTTTCCTTTTTTGGCTTCGAGATTTACATCCAGATCAAGAATGCGTGGGGGTTTTTTTTCTTTAATACAGAAAAAGCGAATAGTCCGAGAGCATAAAGAAATGTTTGCATGTTTGCAAGTCGAATGTCTTGTTATTTTATATGGAATGGAGACAAAATGAACAAGTATCAGCTTAGACAACTTGAAAATGACGATATCTTTTATGTAACAAACAAACAAGTGGAAAAAGAATTTGTTTTGTGCTTCCTTCATTCGTCGCTTTACGCTTCCCCCCAATAACTATGTTTAGCATGGCTTTTTTAAAATATGGAGTTATTTAACCCCCTTGTTAAGCAATGAAGCAAAGCATTTTATCCAACATGACACGTATGTATGCAGTTTTTAAAAGTCAAAAGCGTTTATTATGCACTGAAAAAGAAAGATATGAAGCAGGAATTATTGGAAAGTTTGAGCAAATCCAGGACGTGCTTGAGCACGCTTATAATATGCCTCCAAGTTGGGACGGTTTTCAAATACTTGCTCAGGTTTGCGAACCAAGAGGTCTCTGAAAAGATAAGGAACCATGTGGAAATCAGCAACAGATTCTTTACCAAACAAAAAGTTGCCATCGTTGGATTTGAGAACGGATTCAGCGTGATCAAGGAACTTGACACCGGATTCCCAAAGTTGCTTGTTCAAGGCAAACATCTTGGCGGCAGATTCTTTGCTACCCAAGTAAGGAGCCAATAATTCTTTTGTGCCTTTGATGTTTTCATTGTAAAGATCAGCATGCTCGGGTGCCTCCTTGAGATACTTTTCCCAACCGGCAATACGGCCGTTGAGGAATCCAACAATCAAATCCTTCTTGGAATCGAGCTCTTCCTGGCTACCAGAGGTAAAGAAGAGTGGATTACCAACATCAGCCTCACCATGCATACACTTCAAGAACTCACTGATCTCCGTGTCCTTTTCTGGAATAGAGTATTTATTACCTGTAAGTTGGTTGAGATACTCAATAACGGAGGTAGTATCATCCAAGTTTCGAGTAGAGCCGTTCTCCTCGATAGTTAAAGCAGGAACGGTATGGTTGGGTTGAACCTTCAAGAAGTCGGGAGAAAAGTTCTCGGCTTTGGAAAGATCAACAGTGACAAATTTGACATTGGGGATGCTGTTTTCGTGAACAAATAAGCGAGGAGCACCGGCCCAAAGGGATGCAGGGAAAGTATAAAGTGTAAGACTCATTTTTTTTAAAAAAAGTTTTGAAAGTATGAAGAAGAGAATTATTTTGAAAACGAGCCTATTTAAACGATTTGAAAAATTGAAACACTCTTATGCCATTGAGAATTAAGTTGCGAATATCCAATGTGATTGGCCCCATCGATATTGGTAATGCAAGTAACTCGTCATTTTTGATTCCTTTCCCCCCAAAAAAAAACCTTGAAAACCAATAAGCTCAACATTGAATTTCATTTATAAAGCATCAACATTACAGTGACAATGTCATATATATTTAATTTACATTTCGTGAATATACAAGGAAACTTCAGAAATAAATAAAAAATGAGGCAAAGAAAAATATAAAAACGAGGCTGAAGATGATAAGACATAAAATAAAGTCAGAGATGTCTAAATGTTGATCCGATATTAGTTACAGGCTATCTCCCCGAAGCCTTTCCCATCTTATAATTAAATCAGTCCATTGTATCTCTTTTGAATACCTTTCTTTTCATCCATTGTAGTAGTAAACTGGCCCTGTCCAAAAAAACATCTGGATCCTGATCAATAGCAATTGATTTATATTCAGTCACTAAAGTGCCACCCCTGTAGATGTCGAATTCAATCACACCTAATAATAAAGTAAATGCTTTTTAAATTCTTTAAAATGCTGTGCAACCCCAAAATACGATGCTATGAATTGGTCGATTTAATGGTTTTGGTATGGCATTTTGTTCAACTGATCTAAACCTGTTCATTTGTTGAACTGCACTAAAAATAACATTGGCTTAGTCAATATGTGCTCGCTTATTATATACAAATTTACTAAAAATACATAGCCTTTGCGTTTAATCAAAATGAATCGCGTCTTGTAATTGATCTTTTTTTTTCTTTTTTTTTCAAACAACGGTTAACAGTATATATCCCACCTGGGGTTTGTTCGGGTAATTGGTGAAACAAACTCAGCCCTGATTTTTCATTTCCAAACCAAAAGAAGGGGAGTACTTGTAGAAAACTAGTATGAAAAAGAAAAGATACCTTTCCATCATCGTAATAGCTTATTGCAAGTTGGACTATTTATTTGTTTATTTTTATTGTTTCTAATTTTAAAACATTGAGTACATTTCTCGGAAGAGCCCTTATAAAAGAGAGAGATGATTCCCTAAATTTTGTTTTCATTTCCCTTTATCAAAAGATGAGATATTCTCTATGGTTCATGTTTTTATTTGCTGTGCTATCTGCAGCATTGAAAAATCAAACAAAGCCAATTTATGGTAAACACCAGCTTATAGCATATGTTGTCGATTGGGTAAGTGTATATAATGTATTGATGTCCTGGCAACCGTTCCTTACGTGATATCTTTAGGATTTACCAAAAGCTATTGCATGGAAAAAACTAGATCATGTTGCTTATGCCTTTGCCGTACCTCATATTAATGGTGAACTTAAAGGGTTTAACTCGGATCAATTAAGAAGGGGTAAATAATATACAAATGTTATCATTTGATAATGATGATATAAACTTATATAAATGACTAGTTGTAAATGAGGCACATAGCCACGGAAAGGGAGTTAGTCTTGCTGTTGGAGGGTAGGTGTTGAAAGAAGTAGAGCGATTTCTTTTGTGACAACGAGTATATTAATCTATATATTAGCTGGACAGGTTCTCTTCATTTTAGTTCACTTCTTGGCACAGCAGAATCAAGAAAAAAGTTTGCAAATGAACTATTAAAAGCTATGGATGAGTACAACTTCAATGGATTTAACATTGATTGGGGTAAATATGATACAAAACGTCGTCTAAATTTAAATCTAAACATTTCGCATTATTCATCTATAAATATAGAATATCCTAACGATCCTAATGGCGTGTCTTGTAATCAAAAGTAGGCCATTATTTTTACTGATGCAACATGAATTCAAATTAACGAATCCATTTCTAATAGGAATCCAAATGATACGGCCAACTTGCTTGCCTTTATGCAACTTTTAAGAGAAAACTTGGAGAAATTATACCCACATGAACACAAGTTACTGACTTCTGCTGTGAAAACGAATCCATTTAATGACGAACATCAACTTCCAATCAAGCACTTGTCAAAGGCATGGGCAGAGGTCATGGACGCCTTTTATATTATGAATTATGATATCACTGGATCCTTTAGTGATAAGGCATTACCGATGGCTCCTCTTTTTAATTCTCACCGTGGAGAGCCAACTTGGGGTGAAAAGGCAATCAAGGAATGGGAAAGCGCTGGTATTCCCTCAGAACGCATCTTTCTCGGACTTCCTTTCTATGGATACACACAAAAGACAACAGAACCGATAACAAATAGCACTGGTCTTGGCGTACCATTGTATAAGAAAAGGGGACAGATAAAAGGTGATGGATACGATAGCAAGGGAAAAGAGCCATGTCCACATTCAGTAGTATCATACTCTGGTGAATATCAATGGAGATCAATTGCACACGATGGCGTAGCTTCCAGCTCGTCCGGGTGGGAGACTTTTTGGAATAAGGCTTCTCAATCAGCTTTTGCTTACAATCGTAAAAAGTCCCAATATGTTACTTTTGAAAACCCCACTTCAGCACGCTTAAAAGCAAAGTATATCCGGCAAAAACACT
>VCJC01003195.1:71154-81234 GCA_024140195.1 Backusella luteola | reverse complement strand
AAAAAAAAAAAAAAAAAGGTTACTACTTGTGTAATAATAACATTAGATATGTATACGTTACCGTGGCCATCCAAAAAGCAAGAAAGATCTGATGTATCCAGTACATGACAGTTATGAATACCTGCTTTTTGATGTTGCAAAAGTGCCAAAACTGGTATAATTCCCCCTTGATGAACAACGGCAAAAATATAAGTGGTGGCTATATTGAAAAGAACCCAACTGACCCAAAACGAGGTTGCCAATTTTGGCTGTTTCCAGGTATAAATAAGCACCAGTGGCACCAATAGAGGACAGAGAAATCGTGCCTCTTGATGTGGCATAATGGATAGCCCGGTCAAGCCTGTCATAAAGATACCAAGTAGCACTATCACACCATACTTTTTTTAAATATCTCTTGAGGCTTTCACCAAGATGATTAAACTTACCACATATAAAATCTGCATTCGCATCATCTCTCATCTTACCATAAAGATGGGGAATATAGAGCAAGGCATTTAAAATCAAAGGACCATACAGCAGAGGCAAATTGACAACAAGATGTGTGTAACGTGCATGAATGCCATGTTTTGCCAGGTTATCCGCATTGATATTGTACATTAGATTGTTGAGTGGAGTCAAGACCATCTCACCTTGCACGCGAATGTTGGTCATGGCTGTAGGATCGAGTAAAGTGGATATAGCATGGCTTATATCATTGAACGCCTGTCCGCCTACGGTGACGCTCAATTTACCATAATAAATGGAATCCATCATTGCACAGAACCCGCCTACCAACACCATCCCCACTGCCAGTGACACCACCGCGTTGACGAATCCCAAAATTCCGCCGTTTTTCTTCCAGGCTTGATACAGGAAGCCTAAACCAATAGGGAATGCATACAAAGGAAAGGTGATGCGCGTGAAAACACCCAAGCTAAAAAGCGCACCCAATCCTAATGCATAATTTGGGTTCCACGGTTCTTTTGCAAGGTCAACATAAAGCAAAAGACATGCACATAAAACGATGCTTTCAAATGAATTGGAAAATGGACGTGTATAGTAAGCGAGGGTGACCTGGCTTGTAGCCACAAGTATCATGGGTAGTGTTGGCTTGGTCCCCATTTTCTTACATAATCGATACACAAAAAAATCTATGTTCCGAGAGAAAGATGAGTATGGGGCTAATGAGTGAATACTAGGAAAATATTACCGATGAAAAGTGACGAAATGAAGGCTGACATGCGCTGAGTTGTTAGCAAAGCATAAGATGTTGGCGCTATTTATTATTTAGAAAGAAATGAGTTATAAAGTGGTTGTACGCGAGTGAGTGACACTTTACGCTGGTTTCCTAACCACAGTTTCAAAAGGTAAAATGGTATTCCTGTTGTAAGTAAGCTATTGAAACGTGTCAGCCAGATATTTCGCTGTTATAACAAAGAGACACTTACGGAGAGACGATAGAGCGAGCAGCAGCTTCCTGGTACTCCCAAGGCGTAAAGACGTGCAAGCCAAACACCTGCCCAGCAGTTATTTCTGCATTTTGGAAGAACTCATCGGGATGAATGTAACCTGGTAAGCTTGCTGTTAACCAACGTAACCATAGCAACGCGGATATGGAAAATAGCTTGGTTTTGTCGACCATAAAAACAACAAGAAGAAATAAAAAAGAACAAATACACGCGCCAATCAGAATTTAATGCTATAAAATTGAGGGAAAATGCATTTTATTTTAAATCGCATTTTCTTTTTGTTTTTACGTCATGTTTGGTTGCATAGCATCAGGTCGTTTGGTAAGAAGGCGATACTTTTTGTTTAAGAAAGCTTTTAACTCGAACAGGTCCAAACCAACCTTCAACAAGTCAGTACAAACAAATACGTTTTTGAACTGCCAGATGCTCAAAACATTGATCACTTGATCGTCTTTTTGCTTGGGACAATCCCCTTTGACCCTGGGTTTGCCGCAACTGTTCATTTCATGTGGCCCAATCAGGAGTGGAAGTTGCTGGGAGGGTAAAGCAAGACTTGACACTCTTAAAAGTCGTTTCTAAGCGTCTGTTGTTTTAGATTGTCGAATGAGAAGGCGAGCGCTATTTTCCGCTTAGCCAAGAACTCCAGCACGGCTCCTACCGTGGCAACACTGGGCATTTCCATTGAACCCATTGATGTTGTTGGCCAGGAACTTGCAGCATTGAAGTCAACCGGTGGCATGAAGAATGTGTCGCCCGAAATGACCGTGACGCAAGTGGGTCACCTTGCTGGACGCATTCTTGAGAATATATTTAATCATGTTGCCATGTTTACCGTGAATAACGTCCCAATAAGCACGGTTCCATTGCCTCAATTGATAGAACAAGGTTTTCTCTCCATGAAGGACTTCCAAAATTGGTATAAAAGCTTAAAAAGGAAGTCAGAAGCTGATCCACACTTCTTGGACAGCTAACGCAATAGAATAAATACACTTTTTAAACTGATAACAGAAAAAAAAAAAACTTGTGCTTTCGTGGCATATTGTCATTTTCATTACGCTCATTGAGATTAGTTCTTGTTGTTAAACAATTGAATATAAAAGAAAGAATCAATCATCACTTTTTACTTGATAAATGTCAGGTTCTCTAAAAGGAAACAGAGTGGCTTAGAGGTGACTTTCCAAACCTCACCAGTTTGTCCTCCAAACGTTAATTTATCTTTCTTTACAACCATTTTTATATACAAACTCAATGGAGTCAGATACCGATCCTCTCATTGAACATACCAACGTCGATGAAAAGACGGGAATGAGAGATTTTCACGGGCTGAAATACAGTCTGGACGAACCCCGATTCCAAGGTTTATCCAAACGAAAAATTAAACGCATGTTAAAAGACGAGCTTTGGGATGGTCAAAAGGACGAGCGAAAGCAACGTGTTCGTCAAAAGGAAAGAGAAAGGCGCGTGGAAAAGAGAAAACTAGCGAGAGAGGGTCAGATCGAGAGACCGCCTTCCCGAAAGAAGCTGACAGCCCTGAGTGAAAGAACGGACGTTGGTCTTATTATTGACTGTAGTTTTGGGGACCTGATGACAGAGAGAGCAAGTATTTTAAAAAAGAATGTTGAAAACAATAAGTATTTACGCATTGTAAACACAGGAGTTACTATCACTTACAAATCAACTTGGATTTTCGTATGGAAAGAATAAAAAGGCACCCAAGTCAATGAAAATGTGTATTACATCGTTCGACGACGCTCTAAAGAAAAACCTAGATGAAAAGCTGAAGAGTTGGCATGAATGGAAAGAGCAGCACATTCATGTCACCGAAAAGCATTATATTGAGGAATTTGAAAAGGACAAGCTTGTTTATCTATCTGCAGATTCAGACAACACAATACAAACATTGGATGAAGGAATGGCCTACATTGTGGGCGGCATTGTAGACAAGAATAGATATAAAGGGTTATGCCAGGGAAAAGCAACCGAGCATCAAATTCAAACTGCACGTTTACCCATTGGCGATTATCTTCAATTATCAACGAGAAAAGTACTTACTGTAAATCAAGGTAAGGTCTTTACTGTGTTGCTGAGTTTTAAAAAAACTAAAATGTGGTCCTAATAAACAAGTGGTGGAAATCATGCTAAAGTGGCTCGAGTACAAGGATTGGGAAAAGGCCTTTTTAGATGTTATTCCCGGTCGTAAGTTAAAAGATGTCAAAACATGTGAGGATGAACAAGAGGAAACTTCCCCTTCTACTACTGCAACAACAGAAATAACCAACAATAATACCGACACCTCTTCTTCATGATGATGATGATGATGAT
The DNA here is from genome assembly GCA_024140195.1 of Backusella luteola. Lineage (NCBI taxonomy): Eukaryota > Fungi > Mucoromycota > Mucoromycetes > Mucorales > Backusellaceae > Backusella > Backusella luteola. The sequence continues at coordinate 77,464 of VCJC01003195.1, read as the reverse complement.
GATAATAATAGTACCTTACTTTGTTTTATAAATATATGAAATAGTTAATAATATAATGTAAAATCATGATAAAATAAAGAAAAAGGAATGTGATGGGGGTCTGTTTTGATTAAATTACAAAATAATTATACAGTGCAAAAAGGGCGTTTCTAAAGAGTGGATGATATTCTTGAAAGTGTTTCTTCTTCCTGGTCCAAATCCCTCAATTTATTTTGATCTTCTTCACCAAAAGTACCTCCACTTGCAATCTTTTTTTGGGTGCTATTGGGTACCAAGTGAGTTTCATACCAAGTTCTTATTGTTTCCAACATTAAAAGCATCTTGTATTCATTTGCAGTCAAAACATCTAATCAAAGAGGAATTAAAAATTGAGGTCAAATGAAAATTAAACATTTCTTACCCTTTACGGAAAAGCTACCGTCCAATTCGATACCTTCCGATCCCATGAATTGAAATGCTAATATGGTACGATCCATAATTTGGGTATGAATGGATTGGCCAGGGCTGTTGATTGGTTTTCTAATTTCCTTATTGCTTAAATTCTCTAGTAACTCTAATAGTGTTTCGCCGGTACGAAGGTCTGAAAGGGTGTCTATTTTACGCCGTCTTACGTTCATGTTGATCCAGTCAATATATTCACGCTGTCTTTTGTTTTGTGTTTCCTCCTCCTGGGAGCGTACATGTTTTTGTGATAAATATCTTTGCTCCTCCAAGGCATTGTGTACAGGATCAATCAGATCCTCGTCTTCTTCGTCAGGATAATAGCTCAGTGTGGGGCTGGAGGGTATTTGACCGATCGATGGAGGAGGTGTCTTTTGTCCTACTGAACTACTATGATTACTTCCCTGTGAATTCAAAGTACCATTTCCATGTGTGCTATTGAAACCAGAGTCTTTAAAACGAGTAGTACGGTGATCAAAAGAATATTCTGAGGCATTGTCAGGTGACATGGGACGATGTTGTCGAAGCACAGAAGGAGCTCTACTTGCTATCGAAGGTTGTTGGTGTGAAAAAGCCATGATGGGCTGTCTGGATTCGTCTAGTGACATTAACGAAAAGTGAGCCTCATTATTTTGAAAAGAAGGTGCAGGCGATTGCGCACGCTGCACATCGTTTCCTTTTTGGTGGTACAAAATAGTGGAAGGAGGCCGAGGACGCATTTTACGCGCAGCTTCTAATGAGACAGTGGGTATTGTGCTTGAAGACATGACAGGTGCTACATATATATATATACATTAATTATCATCGAATCCCACAAAGTACTAAAATCAAGAAATCGGTATCAAAACTCACTCGTAAAGTCTCTCGCAATCGTTGCCTTCATTAAGGCCTTTAACCAATCCTTCATTGATTTTTCATGCTCTGTATAAAAATAGAATGTGCGTTCTCTTTCATGATGGATTTTGAAGCAGTAATTTCCTGGATGAATGGATTCATCCACTTCTATTCTATAACCTCTTAGATTGATGATGCCTTTCATGCGTGTAGCCTAAATTACATATGTAATATATATTGTTATATATAATTTTAATTAAAATTATTTGTGACACACTTTACCTTTGGGCTTTTGAAATAAAAGAGGTTATTGCTTTTCAACACAAACCAACGTTTATTCCAAGTTTTGTATTTATCTCCTTGTTTATTGAGCCACCCTTCCATGTCGGGCGATCCGCTTGTCTCTGAATGAACATCCTCACTTCTTCTCACTGAACTAGCAGGTAACATGGACTGGATATGCTTTGGTGGAGACATGAGCGATGTTCTCATAAAACTGTATCGACCAGGATTTGCAATCTTTGGCTGCGTGTCCATTTTTCTCTATATTATTATTATTAGTGTTATTATTATATACAGTTACCACACACTCTTCTTATTATTATTATCTGTGTAATAATAACACGTTCTCTTCTCATACCTGGTTATGTTGTGCATTTTTATTTATTGTGCTACCTTTCCAGTCAGAAGGAGTAGGGTTATGCGATACTGGACGATGGCTGAAATTGGTATTGTTGCTATGGCTATTAATACTATTATTATTATTACTATTATTATTATTGTTATTAGCATAAGTTGTATGTTTCGTTGCTATAGTAGTAGGAGGAGCTACGCTATAATGATGTGGATGATGATTTGCTGATGATGATTGGCGTTCGACGAGCGTCGATAAGCGAGGAGAAGAGGCGATTAAATCCATGTCAAGGGGAATAGACGGCCTGGGCGCCAGAGCCTTTGGAGCTTTTGTGTAACCCAATGTCGAAGGAGTAGGGGACTGAATACGTGAGTTACGAATAACCGTACTGTAATCGGACACAAGATCATCATCAGGATAGCTTGACTTTGGGTGGTAATAAGATGTTGGATTACTATTTTTGGTTGCTATTTCAGGTAATGGGGCATACTATACAAGATGAAAATGACTAAGTCATATAAATCATATGCATTCAATATTAAACAACATACGCTTTGCTCTGATATTAACGATCCTTTTCGGCTTTGATTGATATCAACATCGACGCTATTGTTGTTGCTGCTGGTGTTGGTGTTCTTTGCCTCTTCCCTTAGAACATTAATTGCGCTGTGTATTTTAAATCTTTTTCCAAAAGTAGCTACTTGAAGTTCTTTCAACGAATCAAGAGTGAGCTCCAATAAAATATCGCCAGTAATTTCTTGATCTTCAAATTCACTTTTTAGTATCTATTTATATTAGCGTTTATTTGTGTATTTATTTTTTTTACCTTTGAAGTTGCTTGCGGTTTCTTTATCAAATCCAACTTGCAATAACCATAGTGCAACTTGTTCAGAATTCCATTCTTCAATAGCAACTGATATTAATTTTGGATGCTGCAGTGACTCGATCACTGATACTTGGGCATTTTTAGATGAAATAGAGTTTGTATTTTGTTTGTTTGTTGTTGTTGTTGTTATTGCTGCTGCTGTGGCAGCGGAAGGCAACTTCATTTTCGAAATGGCGTTTTCCAAGGAATCGATCTTGGTTTCCAGCGTGGGTGGCAATGAAGAAAGTGGTTGTTTTGACGTATAAGTGACTGGAAATAAGCCCACTTGGCCCTTAACGTTACGGCCCTATAAAAACAAGACAATAAGTACGCCTTTTCATTTGTAGAAATATGTTGCCGATAGTACCTGCCACCAACCGTCGTTGTAACCATCGTCCTTCTCCAGGACAATGACTTGCTCTCCTACATTAATTGAGATTTCGTCGACATTTTCAGCGTCAAACTTGTGAACTGCATAGACTACGTCTGGGCCTGTCATATATTTTTTTTTAAGAAATGCACAGAGGGGCTTATTATATAAAAGGAAAGGAAAAGGTTTTTTAACAATAAAAAAAAGGGAGAAGAGAGAAAGAGAGAAAAGAGCGTTAGAGCGATTGAAAGCGAGTGTGATTTACACAAATAAAAGGGAAAAACCAAAAAAGCCAGTTACACATAGCGAATCGGACATCAGATGGAATAATTGGTGTCCATTTGGAAACTTCATTCAGCATTTCCACTTCAGAATTTAGGCACAAATATATTAAAGCGCAGCCATGACGTGCACATCACTTTAAAAAGGGGATAGCTTCTTCTATTTTTTTAATATTGAAGCGAAATATATGTTTCTTCTATTTTATCGCTTTAAATAGACTTTTTTATTCTAAAGTCTAGATGACAATAACAACAATAACCATTCTGTTTACACTTGTTTGTTTATTCACTACTTTTTTCATGCAAAATAAGTCAAGTGAAGTGAAAAACAAAAACTGACTTCACGATGGCAGCATTCATAGCTTTAAATAGGGTGTATTCTATTTTAAATATCAGCCTCCTCTCATAATGATAATCATAAATGTCATAAAAACATTGCTTTGCACTTTACTAACAACTCGTTTAAAAATGGAAATCCCATTAACTTTATATGTCTAACTTCAATTTTTTACAATAAAAAATAAGGAGCTTAAATGGCAGTCAAGAACCTTACACAACTATTTAATTTTGGTTTATAAAAGGAAATTATTAGTATTTGAAGTCAGGTCAGATAAATGTAACTTTTATATCCTTTGTTGAGATAATTTCTTTGTAAATTGAGATGGTTATATAGCACAGGAAATGTCAATCATATTCTTGGATGCGTTGACGTCTCTGTTCCATACTGTTCCACAGTGCTTGCAAACGAGGACAATGTGGTTTGGATAGCCACTTGGTAGTTTAACGATAGTGCGAAGATTCCTCATCATACAAGAGTTACATGTCTATATAAAAGCATAATTTAAACATATGGTTAAAGACTTTGATAATACCATATGTATACCTGGGATGTGAGATATTCGTTGATGTCGACAATTGCTACGTGAAATTGTTTGGATCTCTCGATGATCTTGTTACGCAATAGTCCGGTCACACCTGATTCCAGGCCTTTGATCTTGACAGTATCTTTGTTCTTCATGACGTTCCCAAATATAATCAATGGGGTCGCGGTAGATGGAGAAAATCCCTTTTTAACACGCATCTTCTTTTGTTTCTTCTCACTGTATAAAAATGTTTTAGTACCTTTAGCTTGAATAAAGTAAAGCAAACTTACAAAACTTCCTCTTTCCGCTTTTCAGATTCCTCTTCTTGTTCTGCTTGGTCTTTTTCCGCCGTGTTTTGTTATATTTTTTGCCCCCGTATATTAACATGTTTGCCAGTTCGGCGTTTGCTCTTTGGCGACCTTGATAATTGTGAAAGCGAAATGGGGCTGATTTAATTCCATAAAATGAAAATAGGCGATCAAGATTTAACAAAATGTATCTGATATAGTGGGTAAGCTTGTCATGATCAACCGTCTTCGGCGATGGAACATTGGTTTCAGTGTCCTTGATTCCTTCCTTCACCTTTAGATTATCAACATATTTCGCTCGCCTGTGGGTACCTGTGTAACAAGATCTCTCTTTACCGCTGCATTGCCGTACCTAATGTTCGGCACAATCATGACCTATTGTGGACGTGAAGACGCTTTTTCTTCCGGGGCTGATAGTTACAGGCAAAAAAATAACCCATCACTTCTTTCACAGTGAAATCTTTCAGTTGGAAAACTGGACCCTGGACCGTTGAATCTCTTTTTTTTTCTGGCAAATACAAAGCATGCTCCAAATCCATGGGTATGTATAAGACAGTCGAACATCATATCATCTCTTCCTGTAACAAGACTGTCAAGACTAAAATAAATGTACAATTAATAAGAGCAATTCTACAAAATTATATTTTCGCTCATTACCTTCTAAATCCAAATTTGCTAAAATCAAACAGTTTGTAGAAAAGCCCGACTTTTTCTCGATATGTTGATCCATAGTCTAGGTCTGTGTTTAATGAAATTGCTTTGTCGCTGATTGGCACGTACTTCCATCTTAAACTAAGAAATGGGACGAGTGTGAATCTTCTTGGCATCTTCTCACTTTCCTCGCACTCTGCACATAATTCTTCTATTCGGTTTATAATAAAAGCCAGAGTTGGGATGAAATAACACGGCGCGTCCTCCAAGTTTTAAGTAGTTGGTGCCCAATTTTCAGATCTACCATCGATGGGAACATCCATTTTACTCTTTAGCTCGTCAAATATACGATGTACAGTGGAGTCTGGCATATGGAAACTTGAAAATGGATCGAAAACTGCTTTTCCGCCTTCCAAATTTTACGCTGTAAAAGCGATATGTGATAGGAATCGAACCAGATCTAGCCAACCACAAGCCGAAATATTACTTCTTTTAAGATGGGGGAGTGTTTCCAATCACTAGTAGTTTCCAAACCCCATGTTTCCATATTCTAGATTCTACTATATCTCTGTTAAAGGGTCCACCTCTACCAGATTTATTTCCTTTGGCCATTTTGCCTTCTCGTTGATGAGGATGTTCATAAAGTAGTCTTTTACGAGGTCTGTGATTTCTTTGTTTCCATATTTATCCTATTTCAACCATAGTCAGTATTATTAGTACATACAGTTACACTAATGTGACACTACCTCAAATACTTCCTTTTGGAACGTAGGAAAAGATAGTACAGTGGATTCTAATGTGGGTATTTTCAATAACATGATTCAAGTAACAAGTTTTCAAGATGGCAAACGAGGTGGTCAACGAATTACTGCGCCCTGTTATATTTTCTGATTCCAGTAGGAAGACGATGTTCGGGTGATGCATTTTGAAAGTATTAAAAAAAGAAACCATATCATCTGATAGAGTTGATTTATTAATCACTTTTGTGCACATGACCGTTTGACAGATAGAGTACCAAAAATTTTGGTCAAAGAGATACGAATGAGTGTATTCTTCCTTGTGT
>VCJC01003195.1:60583-71082 GCA_024140195.1 Backusella luteola | reverse complement strand
AGGCATGATACTAAAATAATGGAATATAGTATGTCTGGCTCTCCAGGCATAGTTGTGGTAGTAAGCTCTGTCCTATTGATGTGCTACTCTGTCGCTTTTTATCATGCTATTCTTCATCGGGAAAAAATATGACTTTATGGACATTGCTACATGGCTACCTATCTCTTTATTTGCTCACTGTCTGAAATATACTCTTTATACATGATATTTTTCTCTTTTCTCAATTATTCCCCTGGTTTTTCTCATTTATTTTTCTCCTTTTTCTCATCAATTTGTAATTTTTTCTCATTTTCTTGAAAAAAACAGTACACAGTATAGCCTAAAGCGATAAACCCAAAAAGGAATGATTTGCAACCGTCGTGTAGTCATCCTTTGCCTTTCAGAAAGTCTAAACAATATAAACATTTTCTTTTTCAGACACACATATTGATACATTGATTTAAATGTATATTATATAAAGTTATACCACATTCAATTATATTGTAGAAAGGCAATATAAACACTTGGGTCTAAAGTAAACAAGAAACCCGTATTATCAAATACTTGAAGATATTTACCAACTACTTTAATTGGAATTGTAGAATAAATGAAGATACAAATAATAACGCCAAAGTAACATCAAAGTTTTATCGAGATATATTAACTTACTCTTTCACTTGAATTTAAAGTTCCGTTCTTTTGGCCATCCTGTTTGCTTACCAAATTTACTCACAGAGCAGCTGTTGCTCATGAAAACAATAGCAATATTATATTAGACTATAGAAAATTACTTTTCAGTCTAGACGTTTAGTTTGGACCTTGAAGAGACGTTAAGACATGCACTATTTTCACAAATTATTTGCGCATTTCTAAAAAAAATAAAAACTTTAGTAATTTTATAATACAAAATATACATAAAAGCGTAGATTTCATGATGAAAAATTTTATTTTTGGAAATATGTCTTTTGAAGATCAAGGCTAAACGCCCGAAACATTTTATATTGTACTTCTTTTAGCAGTTAATTTTGTATTTGTATGATACTTGTTTGGCATAGTTCTTATTTACTTTGATAGCGATTGCAGGCAATCTATAACCTGGAGGAAAAAGGAGCTCTTTTTACATTAAAAAACAGACAACCGTCTATTCTCCAAACCACTAACAGGTGTTGTTACATTTCTGTTTTTTTTCATTTTCATTTAGTTATAAAAGCAAAAGATTTATAGGTTTCTACTTGACGGATAAAAAGGAAACCAGTTCCCAAATCATCACACTTGTAGGCCAAATAGATTAACCATTATATCTTTCCTACTTTTCCCGAAGGGCACGATCCAGAGAAAAAGAAAGACCACAGGATAGAAGTAGGTGTTCAAACTAAAGTTCAGTGAAATATTTTTTTGCCCACATTTTATAGAGAAACATTACCAGTCACAGCGTGACGGTCTATATTTTCCTAAAAAGGTAACGAAAAGCCACTTTTAAGTTTTGATTTGACTTTCTGAATAATAGCCTTTGTCATTCATTAAAAGGCAATATCTAAGGCATACTTTAAGAACGTTTTACGACTATAATACTTGCTTTCCAAAATAGGGAGGATCACATATTTGGAGTTGACATTGTCAGTTTGACGGATGAAAACTCCTCTCTCTTTCTCTCTCTGACGAAGTTTATCTTAAAATCTAAACTCATTTTTTTTTGGAAAAATAAACAAATGCAACCATTCACTTTTGATTGGCGAATAAAATGCCCCCTCCTTCGTTTATGCAATGGTACAATCACCGTTTGTAAACGTTCGGTTGAATTGTTTTTACTCGCATTCCTTAGTGTGATGATTATAATTTCATTTATCTAGGATCGACACGGGCATGAAGAGAATGGTCAAAAGCCTGGGTATAAAATAACTGGTAAATATCTTTTATTGTATTGAACTTCTATTGAGATATTTCACCGTGATGATGATGAAAAAGGGGATAAACAAAGCACATTTTTTTATAATTTAAGTTAGTTTTGATGAGCAGACACGAATTTCTTTTGCTCTTCAAGGACAGCAGCCTTAAAATCGGCAACTTCCTTCCAACAGTCAAGGGAACGGTTGGGCTTGTTGCTATATAAAGGTATTCTTTAGAAACACAGTAGTTTTAACAATTGTCAAAAATGGGCTTACTTGTAACAAGCAATAACAGCATCCTGGCGCTCCTGAACCTCCTTGGGGAGTTCCTTTGCAGAGGATCTATTATAGAAAGGTCAGAATTAACCCACAGAAACATCAATTCAAAATTCCAACCTCTTGATTCTTTCAATCATAGTTTCGATATCTTGTTGTGACTCAAGGGCGCTCTTCTCAGTTTGCTGATCGGCCAAACCAAGATAAAGTTTCTCGCCCATCTCGGATTCGGCTGATTTTACTTTTTGTAACTCCTCTGCTACGCGTTGGTTAACAAGAGCCTCAATCTGACGGTTTTCCATTTTCTCAGGAGTTTGTTCAGCCTTCTTTTGAATTGAGTTGACTAGGCCTTGTGAAAACTAAAAATCGCATTAGAGAAAAAAAAAAGGTTCCAATTTGCGAGAGTAAAGTAGAGCTTACCTGAAGAGGTACATTAGGGTTATAGAAGATAACAGGTTCAGATTTTGATTGTGATGCTCCCATAGTTTTTTAGTAGTTTGATTATCAAAATAAACAGGGCCGTTCCAACAAAACATCCCCGCCGGATTTCCTTGGAAGAGCATCATTTTTAACAAGTCACAAATCGGCTTTATTTTAAGGTTTGGATTTTTTTTTTATCCATGGTCTTGACGGTTTAAAAGGAGATTCGATGGTCTAGATACTTGAGTTGTAGTCGGGTAGAAACCGTTGCTATTAGCAACGTATGAATGAAAGGATACTGTTGATTCTCTTTAATAAAAGCACTATTATCCTTTCTCCAAGGCACAACATTAGAACACTTTGCACACATACAACCCTGCATTCAAAAACAAATGCCATGTTTTATTATTTTTTAATGATCAGCAACCATAAACTGCTGATTGTATGCATTTCTATTCTCATGCTGGTCCTTTGATTGTTCCTTCTTTTCGGCGCTCTTGATGATCTTTTCTTTCTTTAGGAATTTACTCAATTCAAGAGTGTACTGATCTGCAAGGCCGTCCGAGCCAACAATATTGCCATCCTCATCCATAAAATAGACTGCCATTTCAGCCTGTGTGTTTTTCTGCTGCTGCTGTTTGGTCTCTGAGTTGATTTTGTGATGCAATCGGTTGACCTGTTCGGTTAAAGCAGCAATCTTTTTCACTAAAGCAGCCTCTCCAGTATTTTCATCACTGTCTGCCTCCGATTTCTTTGATTCTGCTAAATCAGTGTCCTTTTTGACGGCCACATCATTATCCTTGACTACTTCATCCTGTGCTTCATCATCTTGATTGGCCTTTTCCTCTTGCTCGGCCTCAATCAAATGCTCAGGCACGATGGGACGGCACTCTATTTTGTGTGGTTTTGAGTGGTGTCGATGAGAGAGACTCATTTCCTCACAGAGACGAGGCGTGGAAATGATGATTTGATAATTGCAAGTAGACAATTCAAGAAACGAGGAAATGCGATCTCTTCCTTGGGCATCACATTGGAATTGAACCTCCACAGTACGTGGTTTTTCTGTAATATCACAGACTGTTCCATCCTTCCATAATTGGGTCAGTAAACGCTGGTCGCCCACTTGTTTCAAAGTTGTTTTTGCCTTTGCTGTTCGTGCAATGGTTGCGAGTGCCTTGCTGCCCGGCTCCTTCTTCATATCGACTCCTGGATACAGGCCGAGATGGAAAGATGCCGTTTCCTTTTCCTTTTCAACCTTTCCATCGCTCACCCGTTCAATATGGAATTGTCTCACATAAAGATTATGGCAGTATTCGTAAATCCAATATTGGTGTGTCTATTAAATCATGAATAAAAATGCTATTTCGAATTCTGTTGGCTTCTTCCTTACATAGAATCTTAGGCAGTTATTTCCCAAGGGTTCCAGTAGCTCCAAGCCGCGTTCAATCGTCTCTTTTACGTCTTGTTCAGATTCTTTCTCATTGTCACGATTGGCTTTTTCTAAGGCTTCTTTTTCTAACTCTACATTGGGGATGGCGCAAAGAAAAGGCTGTCCGTAAGACGAAGTCATAATGACTTGTTTATCTCCTCTTGAGGGTAGCTACAGGACAAGCAATGAGTACTCTCTAAATACTTGTTGTTGCTGTGTGTATTGCTTTTACCTCTACATCTTTTGAAAAGACCTGCGATTTGGGTACTTTCTCCTTTGTCAAGACTACTTTGTAATGAGGATACGATAGCAAGTCGTCATCTGTAAATGAGATGGCAAAGCAAAGCGTGATGTTGAAGAGACACGCGAGGAGGGCTGCTTTTATGAGTGCCATAAATAATTATTAAAAAGTTGAAAAAGCACTCTGCGCATTTTGAGCTTTTTGTTTTGCAAATAAATGGAAAAATTAAGGTTCAGAAAATTGTCATTTGCTTTCTCCTAAAAAACATTGATTTAGTTTTACAAGATAAAGTTTTACATGATGAGCTACTCTTTTCATAATAAAATACGCCAAGTGTGGTGCGATAAATGCCTCCAAAGGTGCGTTTAGTAAACGCATGACATATTTGAAGAGCAGCCTTATAAAATGCGGTAATAGTAGTGCTGTGTTTTCATCAGTGTTTTTGACCTGATTTCAGTAATTTGAGCCTCTGAAAAGGAGCTCCATGACCCAACCAGGTCGAGAATGGCCTGATATGCGTTTTTAGACCTTTATTTGAGTCTTGCAATATATAATATCAGAATTTTTTTACAAACAAATGCTGAAATGGTCTGCTGTACTCAATTCATACTTTTCAAGTAATGCTCCTGTTAGTTATGTGCTCAAAAACCACAATTCTTTTCAAACTCCGACCATCAACCCAAAAGAGGAATTTTGCGCAACAAACAGCAAAGCAAACAGGCCCTAAAAAAAGGTTTGTGTCTCTCTCCACAGTCACATACTCTCTCTCCTTCTCTTTATTTCTTTTTTTTTTTTCTTGTTATACGCGTAAATCATGATTATATACAAGCCAGAGTGGATCTTTCATGATAGCAGTAAAGAAAGACCCTCCCTTTTGCTATAGTTTTATTTGAATTTAATGTTCGTTTTATATAGCCTCAGAGAACAAAGCAAGCCCCATCTATTCGATTCATGTTCATCCGGATGGTAGCTGCATAGCCACTGGTGGCTCAGGTAAAGACAATATCCACCCCATTTACGACTTTGGATCCTTACTGTTTAACACTGATTTATTGTAGATTGCAATATCAAGATTTGGAATACAAAACCCATATTCGAAGAAGAGTCTGAACATGATCCAACCTGTCATAAATTATTAAACACGCTACAAGCACATCAAGGTAACTAGAATAAACAGCCAACACGGCTTTTCTAAGTGTTTTCTTTAGGATCCGTCTTGTGCGTACGTTGGTCGAATGGTGGAGGTAAATATCTCGCCAGTTGTTCGGATACTGACAACATGATAGTTATTTGGGAGAGGTAAATGTCTTGTTATATTACATGTTGGCCAGCCATTGAATATGTTTATATATTGCCATTTCAAAAAGACAACCAGAGGCGGAGCAAGTCTATAAGCAAGCACACTGCTTAACGGACCACACCAAAGGTTTGATATATTGGATGAGTGATTGATGGATAGCTTATACGGCCCAATTAGATGTGCACAATTTAGCGTGGTCAAAGGACAATGATTATTTGGCATCATGCAGTATGGACGGCTCAATTATCATTTGGGATGGAAACACGTTTGGTATTCATTTTTCGAATGTATTGCATAAACGTGGTTGTTGACAGCACATAAATTAGAGAAAATAAAGAGGCTGAATCATCCCGGTGAGTTTGTAAAGGGCGTTACATGGGATCCAGCTGGAAAGTTTATTGCGTCGCAGGTTTGACAAAGCAGTCTAGTTTTACGCCGCATGTGCTTATTGTTATTATTATTACTATTATATAGTTGGACGGGAGAGTGGTTCGAGTATGGAGAACTGTGGATTGGGGAGTCGAAAAGGACATCACCACACCTTTTATCAATTCATCACAAGCAACTTTTTTTAGAAGATTAAGGTAATATATTGATTGGCCAAATGGGTCCGTAAAGCTCATCTAGTCTTTCACCCAAGTTGGGCACCGGATGGTGTTCATTTAGCAACAGCAAATGCGGTGAATGGCGAGCAATGTATTTCGGCAATCATCAATAGAGAAAGTTGGGTTGCCGATATATCGCTTGTTGGTCATCAATTACCGATTGAAGTGACCGTAAGTCTTAATTAGTGCTCAAAACACTGAGATGGTTCATTGATTTCATCAATAGGCTTTTAGTCCAAAAATGTTCAAAGTAAAAAAAGACATCGAAAATCCAGACAGTGATGAAATGGCAGTAGCAACCATCTGTGCGCTAGGAAGTCAGGATAGAAACATCTCTGTATGGGTTACAAAATATAGCAGACCCATTTGTGTTGCCTATGATATTTTCAACAATTCCATATACGACCTAGCATGGTAATCTATATAAATGCAAATGCAAATATACGAATGTTATAATGACACAGCAACATCTAATATTAGGACACCAGATGGAAAGAATTTGTTTGGCTGTTCTGAAGATGGCACCATCATTTGTATTCAGATCAAAGAACTTACAGAGGTTGCATCAGATGAGTTCATAGTAGGTGTTTGCATGTTGATGAAGCACCGCACTTTTTTCATTGATCCATTGTCTTAGGAAAAGGAGCTTGAAAAGCTTGGTTACAAACCAAAGAAAAATGGGGTCGAGGCATCACCCGAAGAGGCCATTGTTGCCAAGGCTTCTTCTTTAAAACGAATCTCGGGATTAATGGATGGACACACAACAATTGAATCACCAAATTCTCAAACAGCAACGCCTTCTGAAAATAAGCCTATTGACCCTTCAGCTAAAAGCACAACTGCTACAAATTTCACATCGTCCTCTGCATCATCATCGACTACAATAAATGAACAGAAAGTAACTATCGCCAAAAATGGAAAGAAACGTATTCAGCCAATTGCTGTAATCTCTTCTTCCAACACTACAATGGTTTCATCAACTCCAACTCAGAGTCAGAATAAGGTGATTGAGTCACAACAAACTTGATTGATTAGCATTTTGATAGTATTCCAAAAAAAAATAATTAATATCTTCTTCTTCTTCTTCTTCTTTTCACTTTAGCCAACTTCCACTCTTGCACAAAACATGAATGCTGATGAAATGGAGTACGATGCTCCTGCCAATACAGCAGACGCCTCAGCTGGAAATAAAAGAAAGACAACAGATACTCAAATGGAAGATGAACAAGACTCAGCAGAGCCTCGTAAAAGCGCAAATAGAATACGTCCAGAGTGGATAGCATCGTCAGTTATCCCACCTGTTGTTCAGAAGAGCGCTGTTAAAATAGGAGCACCCAAGGTGAAACCCAACCTACAAAAGACTTTAAAATACAACGATAAAGAGCAGGCAGTGACCATCGAATGTCATAATGAGCAAAAAGGTAAGTTTTATTCCATCACATAAAACATGATAATGAAAGCGATAAACCGACCCTCTCTCTTTTTTATCAGTGAAGCTACTTGCAAGCAAAAACAACGTTAATGTGTGGGTAGATTATTTACAACATGCAGTGGTTTTGATAGCAGGAAATACACTTTTTGCAGCCGTAGGATGTGAAGATGGAAGTTTACACATCTATTCACCTTCCGGAAGAAGACTATTACCACCTATTGTATTGGATAGCACGCCTGTTGTTCTTGAATGTTCCAATCAGTGGCTCTTGTGTCTAACAGCCGCAGGATTGATTTATACATGGGATATACCCAACTTAAAATCCGCGCTCCACTCTGTCTCCATCTCTCCTATCCTCGAAGCTGCTCAACTGCCAGCAGACACAGCAGATAACAAAGCCCCTAGTATTATCGATATTCGAGTTCAACAGAAAGGAATGCCAATGGTGATTACAAGCTCAAAGCAGGCATTCATATACCATCTCAATTTGAAGTCGTGGTTACGTGTTAGTGATGCCTGGTATATTGTCTCGGAATTCTGGGGATCCGGATCCCAGTCTGGTAAAAAGCAAAACGATAACCCTTTGGGCTGGTTATCATCTCGTATCACTTCTAGTCAGGACATTGATCCTACAACAAATTTGTTGATGACTCTGAATTCTGCAGATCCAACCACGATAGGCACCATCACACTAAGTCATATCGAGGTAAATTGAAAGTTGAATCAACTAAAATGAAAAAGGCTCACAAGTATACCTTTAGATACAATTAGCAGTGGCGGCTATTTTAGAATCACCAAATGAATATAAAGATTGGTTAGCCTATTATGCGAGACGTATTTCAGAAGACAATGCAAAAGATAAAGCATTAGAACTATGTCGCTGGTTAAAGGGACCTCCTTATATGTGCGTAGAATGTTCTATTTTTATACTTTTTTTTTTTTTTACCAATATTATAGATAAGCTGATTTACCTTTTATTATGATTGTAATTAGAGTTTCAGAGTTTGTACAATGGGATCCAACAATTATGGTAAGAGTGACAATCATAATAATAAGTAAAAAGACAAACAAAAAGTTTAACTTTAATTGACTTGTAGGGAACACTATCAAAAAAAGATCTACTGACACAAATTTTGCCTGTATTGGGTAAGAATGGCTTTTTGGATGCAATGCTCCTTTTTTTTTTGGGTACTTACTTCTCTTTATTAGCTCAAAATCGACAATTGCAACGCATCGTAACAGATTTTAAGGACTCTATTTGATTTTGCTAGTATTTTAAGTTGCTAAAAACAAAAACATTTCTCTTCTGTTTTAGCAAGATCAAAATTTTCTCAGCCTTTTGAACTTGGCTTTTCACTACGTGTTATAATTGGCTCCATTTTTTTTACCTTCTAATATTAATAACAATATTCACAGTTTTGCAATACAAGAGTTGAAAATGCATTCTTCTAAAAAGATATAATAATAAAACGATGGATATTTTGCCCAGACTTTAATTCCAGCAAGTCTAAAAAAAAATCTCAAGTAACAGAAGAGGACTTTTTCGTTTGAAGCATGTGGAGGTCGGGACAGCACACCGAAGATTTACTTGTGAATTTACTATTTTAGATCAACTGAAAATTTTACTTTACTTGTACTTTTTATATATCTCTTTAGCCATCTACTCCTTTCTATTCTGATGAAAAGAGATCAACCTCGTAAAATAGTAATGATGATGGGTATCTTCTCCCTCCCTTTTATTTCCGTTCATTTACAAAACAAAAAAAAATCGGAGTTAAGGCAATAATGACCTTTTACTCAAAGGTAAAAATATACACGCGTTACTTTATACCAAACTCCCCTCACTTAATTAAGCGTAACCCCTCTTTTTTGTCTCCAAAAAAAAAAAGTGTGTTACTGAAACAAGTTTTACCTTTATATGGCAAGCAACGAATACTGAATGGAATAAAAAGTAAACCTGTTTGCTTTTTTTTTCTTCTTTTTTTGTTGTTATTGTATTATCTCATTGTTCATTTTGAACAAACAATAGTAACTTTTACTAAAAAAAAAGCGTGTATATCATCTTTCAATGCAAACGCATTTGATATTAATAGAAAATAACCTGCTCTCTTTTTGTTTATACATGAATATAGTTAAAAGTTGACTACAGGAACTGCTTGCAGCATTTTGTTTACTGAGAGTCTGTAATTGTGTCACTTGTTGGGGGTTACACGAAAACGCAGCTTATCCCATTAACAAAAGGTTTTTCTTTCCCTTTTTTTGTTTTTCTGCTCGCTTCCTTTAGCTATTGTTTTACACTCTTGGTAAAAAAAAATAGTAATATAGATTAGCATCCTTTTTATTACTACTTTGATATGGGCCAACAATCCAGTAAAGCCCAATCTCCTCTTACATTTGGCTATGTCAACCATAGTCAAAACGACGATACGGAGTTTACACTGGAGGAATACCTTGACCAAGATCGCAGCACGCCTGATTTCGTTTTAGACAATCCCCATCTTTACAGATTAGAATTTGCTTGTGGTCATTCACGTTCTACTACAATCTCGGAAGTCAACACTGGAGACGAGCTGGAAAGCATGACTCAACAGACAAATAGTGCTTGCGAACTCTGCAAGCAGAACAATCGACTGTCACTCGTGCAAAGAAACCTTGCGAGCGATTTGAACTACATTGATGAAACCTACTATCCGGACATTATACACTATGTATCTGATGATGATGATGAAGACGATGAGCTGGACCAAATGAACAGTGCTATTTCATATTATGGCGGCGATGATGATACCGATACGCTAAGAGACGAAGAAGGTTGGTCAAGGTTGACGTATGGAGAAGTCCGACCTAAAAGACTTGTATCAAGCCCTTCATTGGCGGTGGATCTCTCGGGTAAATCACTGATAAAGCTAAGCTCAAGTATTGGTTATCTGC
>VCJC01003195.1:43929-54558 GCA_024140195.1 Backusella luteola | reverse complement strand
AAAAAAAAAAGAAAAAAAAAAGAAAACTTGATACTAGTTATAGTTACCAATAATTATAAGCGATAATAATTGAAGGATATAAGCTTTGAAAATCAAGTACGACCATCGGGCTACTATAAAACTGAGAAAGAGGTTCCATAACTAAGGGTAAACATTCAAGTGACCTTTGTGAAGCAACCTATATTACATAAATTAAAACGAGTTCAATAAAGCATAATAGTTAGCCTCTAGCAGATTCATATACCTGTCGTCTGCTCGGACTAATAAGTAGATAATTTTCTGGTTTTGCAATCCGGAACATGATGGATTCGACTTTATATTGAGAACCTCTTGTGAGAACAGAATAAAAATCAATTCCAAACACTCTCGCTTGCTCACAAGTTCGACTGATGACTTGAGCTGCTTCCAGTATATCCAGATTTAACTGAACTCTCTTCAGATAGTATTTAAATAATCGATATTTTAAAATAGAGGAGCCATGATACCACGATGAAAGTGTTGCATGAGTAAAGTAAGGTATTCTTATTGTTTATATATGAAATGGAGATATTAATAATACAGTTTTTATTATTCATGTTAATATATCTATACCTGTGATGCAACAGGTTATACACTACATTTTCAATAGTGTAGCTTATGAGAGCCACTTCATTTCTCATCAATCTCCAGACATTTAACATATGACGACCAGTAATTTTATAAATAGAAGACTTTTTATAACCCCAATCATCTTTGTGAAGACCATAGGATACTTTCTCGACCCTCGATAATTCATCCAACAAATTGATTCCTTTATTATTATTATTATTCATATAAATACCATTACCGTTATTCTTTTGTAACGCATTATACTTACTGTGCATATTAGCTCTTTCCACTAGATATCCCCAAGATGCGTTTTGGACCTCATAACCAACTAGCATATCAGGATCATAATATCGAACCTTTTCAATTAGCTTATTGATCAACTCGATTTCATTCTCAGCATATGTTATATCAGCATCTATTTAGCATCATAAATGTACATTTTTATTGTATATAAATAAATCATGTTTATGCTATTTCCTTTAGTTAAATTATTTTACTTACCCTTGTGAGTGATGCCGATCTTGATGATATCGAAATTTCGTATAGCTATAATACCAACATGATATCCGTCCTGGTATCCGTTTGACGTTACAAGCTTGTTTTCGGTTTGAAGACACCAAAATATAGCTTGTATAGCACATTTTTCAGGATCAGGCAGCTGGTTCTCTCTTACGTTTACTATTAAAATATATGAATAAATGGTTCTCTTTCTTTGTATGTTTTCTCTATATATAAAATTTACCATGGATTTCCAAACTAAAAAAATCAATGAAGAGTCGCTCATCTTGAGATTTAGCTTGTATTGGTTTTAATTTAAAGCCAAATGTGTCTTGGGTAGGACCAGATAGCTTTATACTAAAGTTAACAAACATCTTCAAGGATAAAGCCAACTAATATAACTTACTTGACTTGTGAGATCGACTTTACTCCTTTTGCTGGGTTTTTCTGAATCTTCCTTTAGCCACTTCTCTGCATCTTTAAACGTTGGCGGATCTTTAGCAGGTGTCCATGATTGAATGTTTGTTTGTTCCAAAAATAAATGTGGGTTTTTTAAATTACGAGAAATGTCAGGTTTTTTGGTGTACTTTGTTTGGAACTCCTTCAAGTATTTGACACTGTTTGATACCAGTTTGAATTCTTTTCCTGAAAAGACAGTCGGGTAACGGGGAACATCTGTTGTTTTGCTGTAAAAAGGTTCATTATACACAATGGGGTGCTTTACATTTGGATCCATTACCGGTGGAGGTACGTTGTAAACAAACTTTGTGCTTTCGGTAGTAGGTAACTGATCTACTGCTTTAGCTATTCTTGAGGTGCTCTCTTCTTTAGTTGCTATAGTTTCTTGAACAATAGACCAGTCTTGGAGATCAAAGTCGGAAGGCACTTGGATATCGGCGTCAGAATCCTCAGCGCTCGGAAATAGACGTTGATGAGGTTGGGATTCACTTTGAGAGGCGATGGGGGACAAACTTTTTTGAGAATGGAAAAAACCTCGATCCTCTGGATCATAATCCATGATATGGTTCGATGATTGCGAGTGAAGGAAAGTCTTCTTTCGAATCAGAATAGGGGATCCTGGCGTTGGATCGTTTTTTTCGAAGAATTCATCAGGGTTTGTGAAAGACCGGTTTTCGCTTGAAGAATGTGGTGACCACATCGCATTGATATGCCTCGTAAAACATTGAAGAGAATCGTCGCTTTTTTGACTTTGCAGCATGCCAGGATTTGGTGTAGTTAGTAGTAAATCTTCGTTGTTGACTTTCTCTTCTTCTTCTTCTTCTTCTTCTTCTTCTTCTTCTTCTTCTTCTTCTTCTTCTTCTTCTTCTTCTCCTACATGTATCTCGCCCTTGGCCTTGTTATCATCTTTTCTCTCCTCCTCCATCTCACTATTTTCTGAGTCTGAAATAACCATGCGCTTGCGCTTTGTTGATGCCTTGCGTTTTTCCCTCTTGGTTTCAAGTTGACTAAGGATCGAGTCTTTTTCAGAAATAACTACAGATACTTTGTACTGTCCAACCTTTAGTTTTGATTGTTTCTTTTGGATTTGGGATCGTCTTTTTTGCAAAAGTAGCAGCTTCTCCTTCCGATTTGCTCTTGAAATACGCTTCCATTTCTCGTCAAGTGTTTCTTCATGATCTGATGAGCTATCATCATCATTCGCTCCATCCAGCTGGTCAATCCGATACCTTTTTTTGAATTCTCGCAAGTAAAGTGTTTGCTGATCAACAGGTGGTATTTCGCTGATGACAATGTTGTTTTCGTATTCAACACCCACTGGGTTTCTGGTAGTGATTTCCTCTTCTTGTTCTCTGTCGACTTTGTCAATCCACTTTAGAACATCCTCCTCCTCCTCCTCTTCCTCTTCCTCAGCATTATTGTCGCCATAAATCATTGAGAAATCCGCCTCGTCCATGGCTTCATTTTCCTCATCGCTTCCATTGTCTTTCTCCTCGGCTCTTTCTTCCCGTATGCTCCGTTGTGACTTGTCGGTCTCTAAAATGAAGGACTTCATAATATCAGAATTAAGAAGTGATGGTTGAGCTTTGCTGGCTAGAAATAAGTCGGGCTGTGATCTAATTTTCTGAGAGTTAGCCTGGGAGCCTGTATTTTGACTCGCACCATTAGCACGAGAATCCAAATCCACAGATGGGAAGCCCATAAAAGAATGCGGTTCATCCATTTTGTGAGCGAGTGATTGGTTTTCTTCTCTTTGAGATTCATTGTATTCTTCTGGATAGAGTTCTTCGACCGATTGGAATGCTGTTTTTATGCCGTCAAATATAGGATTGTGTTTAGGTGACTGTAATGATGTATGGGACAGCATGCGCCCCATTCTCTTCCTTAGACTTTTTTCTACGATCCATGGTATATACTGGCTTGCCCTTAGTGTGCTGAATTCCGACACCTGTCCATTCCCACCAAGACGAGCCGTTTCCTCCTTCCATATAGATTCCAATGATTTTACATACTTCTTTTGGCCTTCTTGCAGTGAGTTAACGTCGTATATGTCATTGTGGATGTCCCTCTCTTTTACACTTAGGCGGTTCAGTATTGCCATGCCCATAATATCTAGCTCCAGCTCACTATAGCTTGTTCGTTTGATAAGCTCTGACTGAAGATATTCTGGTACTGTGTGCGATGTATAAACCAGACAGTCCTCATCCTGTGTGCAATCCACCATTGGTTCGGAAGAAAGAGGCAGTCGAAACTGCGTGCCCGACTTGATGCTGTCATTTACATACATCCAATCCATACCATAAAGATTGTGGTCAATTAGAAACTGAAGGTCAAAGTTGATGTGTGATTCAAAAGGCTGATATTTCGTGTTATTAATCGCCCCACTTTGCAATAAATCAATCATGCGCTGCTTTTCATGTGGATGGACCATATGTATCTTTAGAAACGTCTCGTGTTGATGATGGAATCCATAAAAGGGAATACCTTTTACCAAGACAACCGCTGCAATGTGCTGTTGCTTAGTGTGTTCACTTCTCTGAGTTAGATCTAGCGCTTGATTTAGTGCACTGCCAAGATCAAAGATGCTTTGCTCGACTGGTTTGGAGCTGTCAATAGGAAAACGGACATAAAAGTAATGGTAAACCTTGATCGTGTTGATTTTCGTTAGATCAACTAATGGAATGAATCACCAATGTTATTTTATTTTCCTTACCTGATGAATATGAACACAGACTTTCTGGCCTGCAAAGGTTGTTCCAAAGACACGCAAAACCGTAACCTTTTTTAGCTCCTGGTCGCTAAATGGCGTTAATGTGTGATCAAAAGGGCCAGGTTCTGTTGAATAGTAATCAAGATTCACTATTCTTATTGCAATCATTTGTTGTTAATTACTCGACTGTAAAATGTAAACAACAAACAGAGTTGAACAGAAACTGCATTTATTTGTGTTCACAAAGTCACGAAACTGCGGTACAAATTTTGAACTTTTTGCGTTCAATCCACCAATAGCAATCAAGGCTACCTTGTTTTATCTCTTGCCTCTTTTCAAGTCTAGACTGTGTAAATACAGAATTCAGTTTATCATCAAGATATACGGTCAGAGTTGGATAATCTCATACCCTTTTTCATGTGATAGGCATAGATAATCGAATGGTTTTATAATTTAAAGTGTAGTCGTTTTATTTTTAGCCATTGTATGAATTGATTTGCTTCTTCAGGATAATGGCTTTGATCATTATCGTTGGCTGGTAGAATGTATTTCCAGTCATGAGATCGTAAATAATGTAGTTTGATAGATAGATATAACGCAATTCATGCTCATTATAATTCATAATAAAGCTTATTAGTAATAGAATATAATAGCTACTTTATAAGCATATTTACTGTCTATGATCAAACACTAGAAATGACAATACTTGTTTGAAACAAATTATTTGATACTACGCTGAATATCATCACATAATATCAAGTGAAAGGTAGCTGCCTTTTTAAAGAAAATGAGAACAAATTTCAAATTATTGAGAAAAGGTTGGTGAGAAAAAAAAAAGGGCGAAGAGATTGGTATTAACCCAAGGCATGATACTAAAATAATGGAATGTAGTATGTCTGGCTCGCCAGACAAAGTTGTGGTATTAAATTCTGTCCTATTGATGCGTTACTCGATTACTTTATATCATGCCATCCCTCTTGGTGTGTAATATACATTGCTACATGGGTACCTATCTCTTTATTTGTCACTGTCTGAAATATACTCTTTATACATGATATGTTTCTCATTTCCCATTTATTTGAAATATTTTCTCATCAATTTGTAATTTTTTCTCATTTTCTTGAAATAAACAGTAGCTGCTTTGTAACAATGATATAGCTGATAAGAAAATAAACAAACAAGCAAGCAAAAACTGGTTTTGGTAAGTTATGAAAATTACTCTTTTATTAAAACATTAGATAGTGAAAAAAAAGTTGATTATTTCAAGATATTACATGTGGTCTTGATAAGAAATAGAAATAATGGTAAAATTAGTTAGAAAAGAGTATGGTAACGTAAATAATTATGCTTTTTTTTTTATAAAAACAAGAGATGCAGCAAATTAATGCCATCCTTGAGCAAATGCCAAACCACCAATAGCAAGGGTAACGCCATAAAAGATTGTATTAAATGTAAAGCGAATGAAATGATGATTGACACCAACTTCAGTGAATGCATGGACGAGCGTAAAAGCAAAGAAGCTGGCCAAAAAATAAAGATGAATATGACTATAAAACTATATCGTAATGTAAATTTATATATGCCTACATCCAAGATAAGATCATTACCGCACGGGTAGAAGCAGAACCAAAGGTATTCAAGACCAAAACAGACAACAATAAAAGAGTGTTTTCAAATAGAATATTATGAGGTCTGGCTAAACGGTCAGCAAGGGAATGCTGTTGGTTATTCCATTTGCCTGTCTTTTTATTACTTGCAGCCGCCTCCGTATCCTCTTCTTGGGCAGCGGGCGATGGCTTATTATCATCATCACCAATGGCATGACGGCTGAACTTGGAAAGTCCCCATAAGACCCAGAGTGTAAAGAAGGCAATCCAAGACGATCTGACGTTGAAATCAGAAACAAAGGCACTAACATTTGAAGCATCCATGTTGATTTATTACTTTTTTTAAAAAACGAGATGGTTTTGAAACGAAAATTAAAAAAAAGCTTTTCACCTGAAACAAGGCCTTTATATACAGGTACAAGTGTTTTATCAATTAATAATATAACATTAAAATGTCATAACATAATTGTAAGCATGACGCTACTACAGTTTAAAAAGCAAACAAAATTAGATTTAATTTGTTTTGGTGTAAACAAAAGCATAGGTTCCTGTTGGATAGACGCATTAACGAAGCAGTTAAAAGTTGGTGGGACCAAATCAGCAGACCTTTCACAAAAGAAAAATAAACGGCTTTATGCAAAATGTCGCCTGTTGTCATTTTCAAGCTGAGAGATAACCGGAAAATCATAAAAACCGAAATGAAAAGAATCTTTTTAATGACAAATCAAATGATTGGCATTATAAGGCAACGTTCTCTTTAATGAACTTGAATTAAAACCTATTATCAAGTGAGAAAGCGTATATTTGGTAGCTTCTTTAAAAAAGCGACTCATCCCCAATCGCAGGGGATAAAAAAAAACACGATTTTGATATGTATTTTAAGAAAAGTGACACCTTTTCATGTCTCAAAATAAAAATTTAAATTTGACTCTTTTTTTTTATTTTTTGGCTTTCTTTCACCTATTTAATTTCTCTTTCTTCCAGTCCTGCTTTATCGTAAAACACGATGCCTTTCTTTGATGACCATTCCTTTCGAAAATCCGTGACAGAGTTCAAAAGCCAGGCTAAACCCAATAGTGAATGGGAGTTCTATATGAAAAACGATAATTTTACCGTGTACCGCCGGCCCGCTGTTGGGCGAAACCCGGATCTTTATTCGTATAAAGCATTTGGCGGATGGAAAGATGTTAATCCGGATACCTTGACAAATGTTTACTTGGACTTGGATTTTAGAAATAAATGGGACAAGTACATGAAGACGCATAAATACTTTCACGTAAAGAGTAATAGTAAAGAGTACACCGGCATCCATTTCGAGATGAACTATCCTTGGCCACTTTCCAACAGAGATTATGCCTATGTAATGGAGACCAAGATTGTGAACGATGGAAATGATAAATACCAGGTGATTTTGGGTGAATCTTTACCCTCGGGGAGCTATCCTGTTAGTAAAGGTGTCATTCGTATAGACACTTACATGCAAAACATTTGTATCACCCGTGGAAGCGGAGGACAGGGTTGTAACATAGCTCTAGATTATTTTGACGATCCAAAGGTAAAATGAAAAATTACTACCACATGGACAAACAAAAAAACATCTTGACTTATTTGTTGTCATATTCATGTGCCTCTCTTTATTTCAATTTCGGTGACTTAGGGTAACATTCCAAAATCGGTCATTAATTGGGCAGCAAAGACAGCTGTTCCCGGCTTCATCAACAGCTTAAAGGCGGCATGTACTCTCTATGAAAAAGAGCACCTTTCGAGTACACCTTTGGATAACACAGAAACTATAGAACTCTAGATACAAAATTAAATTATTGGAAGAATATTTCATATTTCAAAAAAAAAAAATTTAAAAAACACAATATATCAAACGCTTCGTATTTTATTTGTAGTGACTACAGTAGCCAAAGTGGTTTTTCAAAAATAATACATACCTCCGATTATGATTTAGATTTCTTACACTTTTTAGAAAATAATACGCCATAAAAATAATCATTTTTAAAATTTGGCACCATCCAATTCAGCACTAAAAAGCTATATCATTACTCTTTTGTAATATACACCGGTAAAAATAAGGCCGATCAGGTCCTGACTACATATATATAGGTATTCATTATAAATGTAGTTTTAGTTGTGGCCCCACTATCTTATTTTAAATTAATTTAGATATAGTCCTAGTATTTTTCAGTGTCACTGGATGTCATAAGGTTATTTTAATAACAAGAATGAATAGCCAGGATGGCAATTTTAAAACAAAAATTGCCCCTACTGGGAGAAAACAAGCAGCTTTTATATCGGTTTTTGGATTTTCAAAAATTATTGCCCCTTTTCCAAAAATCTCCACGACTTACTGACGAAGGGTAGAGAAAAAAGCAGCCATGTGTCATTTGATTATCAGAAATTACAGGTCTTTGGTGAAGTGTGGATTTATTGAATTTCTGAACCAAAATTTCCCATTGTGTGAACGAATTATCAATGACTAACATTTTTTGCCAGTTTTTGGTGACTTTATTTAGTTTTAATTTTAGTGATAACATTCTTTTATGTGTTCTACTTGCTTAAATAGTACTTTATGATGACGATGCATTTTTTTGCGTTCTAGAATAAATACTTCTTTTTTCATTTAAATTATATAATTTTAAAAAGTGAAGATCAAAAGTGATGAACCGCCCCCTCCCCTTTTTTTTGAAAATCTCCTCCTCAATTTGAGAAGTAAAGATCATCTTACTATCGATTGGATACAGGAATAAATGACTAGAGCAATAACAAGATTTTTTTTTTTTTTTGCATGGAATTGTTTCATTTATGTGATGGTACCATATGGTGACTAAATGTAATATTATTACCAATGAATATGTATACATAAAAGCTAATAGTCGCGATAGCATCACACCTTTATTATTAGTAACCTATTTACTATTAGTGAACTGATATAAATTTTGGACGTTATAGAACGCTCGCAATTGTTCAAATACCATCAAAATATTTATTCACTTGGAGATTTCACAATGCTGATCCGGATGATATCATTCATCAGTCATACGTCAATATATTGACGCTAAACAATCACGCCAAACAAATATTAATTATTTACTTTTTTTTTTATATTGATATCTCACTGATACACTGTAACCATTACATAATGTCTATTAGCGATGGGCAAGGGTATTTTATAATTTATTTTAGAGAAACAGGGAAGAAAATAAGAAATATGTAACTTGTACTTTTTTAGAGTTGATGTCTAAAAATCATTTTTGGAAATAATGCCAAGTGCATTTTATAAAAAAAGGAGGAGTACGATAGACAAACTTACCAACTTCAATTACTTCATGGGATGTTGATAAACTTCTATAATGGCCAACCGAGAACTAGATTCCTTAGTTTCGTTATTGAATTCGACCGTTATTGAAGAATGGCAGGATGTAATATGCAATGACGAAATAACATGAAAAAATTGTGTTTGTCACTTTCTACACGTGTTTTGACATGCTAGTTTCCTATTTTATCCTAATGATGATCAAGATATAAAATCTTGCATTTGGCCAGCTTCTAATATACACTATTAAAATGAATTACAATGTGAATTAACAAAATCATGGCTGGCATTATTTATTTACTTTATTGCAATAGCAAATATTATTTAATATTAAAAAAATGGCTGATACTTTTCCAATATGATTTCATATTCGAAACACGCTATATTCCATCCAAGCATATTGAGCCAAAACCAATGTGTCTTTTGTAGTGCTACAGGGATTTAACTTGATTTTCCTCTCTTGGTATGAAACAGATTGACTTCGCAAAAAAGGAGCCATTTTTTATTAAACTCACTAATCCCATACATTTATTTATGATATAATGTGTTTAAGGAGAACAGATGAATTGATTAGATGCATGACCATATTTCCTTCATGACAAAGCAAGTCATACAAAACGAGATGTATTAAATGGATAGGAAACAGCAGCAATGAAAACGGACAGTACACTCCGTTCAAACTTTATTTTTATGTTTGAAACTAAAGTTACAAGATTTTTGGATGAATCAGAAAAGTATCACCTGCTTTGGTCTTGTGATAAAATTTTAGGTGATCTGTGCAAAAGAGATGCGACACCACTGTTAGACTGTTTTTAAAATAAGACCAAGCAACGCCGCCAGTAACAGGCTTCTCTACTATCGTTATTTTTTATAAGCAATAAAATAGAGGAAGTATATACTCTTTTATCCTTGACGTTTAATGTGGTCGATTTGAAAAAAAAAAGAAAAAATCGGGGTCAAAGAGGATCGACTTAAAAGAAAAACCCTTAAAATCGATAGGCTGGTTTTAAAATGATGTTTTTGAGTAAAAACGTCCCGGGTTACGAGTGAAAAACAACGCCCTAAATCCCGGTTTTTCCGAACCGGACAGACCCTCCGCTAGTGATAGTACAAAATATTATAAAAAATATGCATGTGCTACACTAGGGTCATAAAGACGTCAGTTCGACGTTAGTAAGAATACAAAAGAAAAAAAAAACATTGACACTACTCTTATCTTTACACAATAATAATGAATGAAATAAAGAAAACGATACAAGATAGAAGAAAAGAAAAAAGAATAAACAAAAGGCATGATTAAATTGCATCTTTTTCTGCCCTTAATCCTCCATATATACAAAAAACAGGCATAACTCCGCACGATGATCTTTAAGTTTCTGCAATACAGTGTTGAGAATATGCACCAGTTCCACCCACTTCTTTTTTGGGGATAGTGAGATGAATAT
>VCJC01003194.1:42520-52550 GCA_024140195.1 Backusella luteola | reverse complement strand
TTCGATTGATTATGTGAACTAGAGCACTAGTACCTTTCTTTTATTATTAATAAAGATGTACAATTACTATTAATAACTTGGGTTGGGTTGGTTTGATACATGTATTCCAATTGGTATTTTGATAAAAGAGAGCCTTGTATTGTTTTAAGCTTTTTTTTTCTTTTTTGCATTCTCGATTCTAGACAAGTATCGCGCAACCTCTTCCTTTGCAGCATAGCGTCCTTTTTTAAAGTATTTCTTTGCCTGGTCCAGGTCTCTTTCTGTCCCTTTCCCATAATAAAAGAGCTTTGCAATCTCTACTGTAGCAGATGGATGACGAGTGCAGCGAGCCTTCTGGAACCAGTCCATTGCACGTTTGTAGTTTTTCAATTCATAGTATTGAGTGGCGACATCATACATTATCTTATTGTTCCCTCTTATTATTCTTCGAATGTCACCTTCATTCAATTTGATTTGATTTTCTACGCGTAATTGAAATTAGTTTTTGCTTTTATTGAAAGCCTTTTCTTTTTAATGCTCACCATCGATTGTAAGGGAGAGTTCTTCGACATTTAAATTGCGTTCACTCTGTTGCTTCTTCTTTTTAGGTTTCTCAACATCGCTTGCTTTTTGTTTTTGCTTTTGTTTTTTAGCTTTGCCCATTTTTCCTCATACAGAAAAAAAGGCAAAAGTTACAAAGATAAACGACATTTATGCTCCTCAGCCAGTCACGCATGAGCTCACCGCCATTTCCCAATATCAAATACTCACAAAATACGCAACGCATTGACTCTTTGGCACTTTGATATTTTTGAATCCAAAGCAATAAAAACCCAAGATTACTTAGTTTAATTATGTGCTTCTCTACGAAATACACTTCCAGTGCTAGGACACGGCCTAGACATTATGGCCTTTTAAAATTATATGGAAGAACCTTTTTCGTATAGTTAATCCCGTTACGATTGTTACGATCAGAATAATCAACTAATCCTCCCTCATACTTGTATGCTCTTTTTAAACAGGTGTATTTTTAGAAAGAGTTGCTATTCGACTTTGATTGTTGCAAAAGCCAAGGTATTCGTCCAAATTAAATCCATGACAAATAGAAAAGCATTCAGAAGTATGATCATACATAAGCATATGTCCAACTTGCGATAAAAGAATCGATGAATGCTGATACAACGCATCATAATATTGATAAAAAGTCTTCACATGTCAAGTCGTGACATTATCAAAGCTATAAAAAAAAACCCTGAGGCTTTTCTCTGTACAACCACATATTTTCTGCTACTTTTTATTCTTTGATAATACTTTTCTTTCTTTATATGTAATAACAAGGTAGAAAATAGAAAAATAAGACTAGTCGATAGATAGTGGATTCTATAAAAGAGGATAGTGCTTGGCTTTCTTCTTGTTTCTATATATTATAGCTAATACGATAATGGATTCAGAGGTTCAATACCACTTTATCTTATAATGACTCTCCCTATTTAGTCAGACATTTTGATATAAAAATCCAATCCATAGGCCACTGATAAAAGAACGTATTTGAATTGCTCCATTTGTTGGTGTAACGCGGTGTCTTTTTCAACTCGGTGTAATTTGTGCATTGTCATAACCTCTAATGTTCTTGAGACACCCTTAGCTTTTTCTTATCTTTCACCTCACAATATTAAAACAAAAATACCATTTAAACAATACTAAAGGTTCATGATTGTGTAGCTACAGAACAAGGTATTTTAAAAAAGGCGTATTTTAGGTGAAATGCATGTGCATTTATAGACCACACTTTTTAACCAATTCTGGTGATCTGCAGGTATATAAAACTTTAACTCCAATTTCAGATCGGTAAAAAGAAAAAAGAATGGTCCAACAATATGCACCATTTTATTAGAAGAAAAGCATGAGTCATCTACGACGCGGAAATAGCTTGAAAAAAAACCCTGTAAACAGTTCCTCTCCTGATCACACGATTATTCTTGATTTTTAAGTGGTATTTAGTTAAGCTCTTGACACAAAAAATGCATAAAACAACCTTGACATTAAAATATTCCTTTTTTTTTTCATTATACACAACACTAACTTCCATTTTTGGAGATATATAGAACGCAGAGGGTATGAGGTGCAAAAATACCCTTAGCAAGTTTTATAGTTGTTTAAGGGAAAGCTCTCATGCATTACATATTAAAATTAATTGTTTTAATGTATATTCATGAAAGAAAGGAATGCTTTTGATATAATACAACATGTCCCTATTTTTTAATGTATTTACTCGTGTTTCGTCCGATTATGAAAAGCTGCAGCGCCTTTGTAATATTTTCTATACAACGAGCAGTGAAATCTCAACACTCTTTGATCAACAAACGTCCCATCCATCACAAATGATCACTGACTCTAACCCTCCTGTTTTTTTAAAATATATATATCTCTTAATAATAATACGATTTAAATGAAAAGCACATGGTCATAAAAAAGGGGGATAAAAAGAATATTAAAGTGTGTTATTGAATGTTGTACAGAATCAACCCAATTATATATCTAGAATTGAACAAAAGCACACTCCTCATTTTTGTGTCGTTTATCTTTATAGAAGAAAGAGGGGGTAAGTGCGTCTGATTGAACAGAAAGAATGAAATGCTTATCTAAAAAGGATAGTTTTTTTAGTGTTTATGATTCACTCCTTTCCTATTGTGTATGGTTCCCATCCCCAGGGCACCTGGAACTGTCTTTTTTTTTTGTGAATCCTGTCAACCAGGGTACAACTCGGGCCAGCCCAACTTGACTCAGGGTTTGTTGATAAAAGGAAAATCTTTTAATCGGCAATTATATATAAAATATAACAATAGTTAAATTGACAAGTATATCATGCTATTTTTAACTCCCAATAAAAAGACTATTTGAAAGTAACAGAAAAAGAAAAAAAAGAATTTTATTGTAGACAAAATACTAAGAAATTACTTAAATGGTAATGAATAAGAAACAAAAAAGATATTACTTTAAAGGAGGGTATGAGTTATACAAAAAGTGGCATAGGAAGCATATAGGTAAAGGAGAGGAGGACATAAAATACATACAACATAAAATGACATAACAAATGAAAAGGGGGAAAGCCTTATAAGACACCTACTCGAGATGTCTTTTTACCAGAAACGAGATTCTTAAAGCTCTTCCACATCTTTTTCACCTTGGATGGAGGCTCAAGAGGAACCTGTTCTTCCACGGTCGGTTTTTTCTTTTGTGCGCTAGCTGAAATATCAGACCGTTTGAAAGAGGAAAAGATGGATCGTTTCGGTGGTGATTGGGTACCATTTGCTGTCGTTGTTTGTTCTGTAGGTTTACGCCATGATTTTGGTATATCAAGCACACGGGCTGAAAGGTTCTTGACTTGTGTCTTTATTGTGGGTTTAGGGCTCTTTGGGAGCGGTTTTGAAGAGGGCGGTGGTGGTGAGGGTGTCACTGGACTAACCGAAACAGGTTTTTTCCACAAAGCCCTACTTGCAAATTCAGCCGCCCGAGAAGTGAATGGTTTTTTTTTAGGTTTCACTGGTACCACTTGCGGTGATACCGAGGATGAATGTTGTTGTTGTTGTTGTTTTGGATCTGTTGCTTTCCTTGTTGCTGATGCTGGCATGGCAGATTTTTTATTGTTATTCATGAGATTGGCTCTGGAAAAATCAGTGATATTTGCTGAAGATTCAAACTGACCAATGGTTACACCTACTCGGCCCGCATGGTGCTGTCTTGACGGTGGTGTGACATGAATAGTTTGTTTTGGTGTAGGTTTTCTTGAGAATAAATCCTTGATGGATTGAACTGTGCCCTTTTTGATCTCTAGGCGCTCAAGAGGTGCGGTTCTAGAGTAGGAATAACTAGGCACACTACTTGTACTTGAATAACTTGTAGATTGCGACTGTACTCGGCTCAGGCCCTTGTTACTCAAGGAATCCGGTATCTGAAAGAATGATCGAATAGAGCGCACGGTGCCACGCTGAATTGAATTCAAGAGTGACGAGCGACGGCTATTGTATGATTCAGCATCAGAGTACTGACTTCTTCTTGAAAAGGAATTCGTACTCTGAATTGATCTATATCCACTACTGTGTTGGTCGTACATTGCTGTTGTTCCATTTGAGCCCAGGGACGATTTACTTGATTTTATTGATCCAGATCTATCAGGAGAGACCCTAGCAACATCGCGAGGATCTGCTTCTGCAATAGGTAAGAAATGATCATCGTTGTGAAAGGGGAAAGCGAGAGGTCTTGGACAAGAATAGACAAGATCAGGTTGTCGAGGTGGCTGGTATTGCCTTCTTGAGTTCTTTTTCTTTTTTGGTATTGAGTTTTGGTTCATATTGTTATGAGGGTAATCCATTGTTGGTGATGAGGTTGCTGTGGTTGTTTGGGATGAATCTTGTACTTTTGAAGGTGTAGACGAAGAAGATGTGTAGCCACTATCTGCCCCTGACGCCTCTGATTCCAGTGAGGACCTTTTCTTTTTTACTTGTGTGTTTATAGTACGATTCATATATTGTTCATGTCTATAAGAAGAAGAATGAAACATGGTCGTATATGTATATGTGTGCGTGTTTATGAGTCGTCTCTATTCCAATATGCTTTGTATATATTTGTGAATGGTGTATATCGATGAACAAGGGTATGAGTGTTATGCACCAACAAAATGCTCTTTTTGTTTGTTTGCTAGTACTGTATATTTTATATTAAAAATAAAAAAAAAAAGACGTATTATGCCTTGATAATAATATTGATTATAATAATAGGTAAGAAATTAAGTAAAAGAAGAGAAAAAAAAAGAGCGGAGAAACAGGTATTTGATGATTTTATTTCGTTTTTTTTTTTCATATTTCCAACAACCAATCCTTTATCTCCTATGATGTCGCACAAGCTCAAAGCAACAAGACGAACCCTTTTTAGTTCTGTAATACATTTTATTTTGTGTTCCCTTTAGACTTTTTTCTTTTTTATTTATTTTTTTCTCCCTTTTGTTGAACCCAACTCTTCTCGCTGGGGGAGGGGTTTCTATTTTATTTTTTATTTTTTGTTCTTTTTCATCATATTATTTATTTGTTTACTCCAATCTTTCGTAATGATAACCAGGCGGACCAATAAAAGATGCGAGTGACATGGACAGTGCTAATAATAAACTGACGCTCCATGCAACCGAATCCATGATGAAAGACTGGTCATACCGTGTACCCGAATAAAAGATTTCGCTTGTATTGTACAGATACGCTACAATCGACATTGATGCAGCTGAAGGAATTGCTATAAATATTATAATAGAATCCATATAAAATAAATATATAAGAATGTTAAGTGATGCAAAACAAGATAACAAAAAAAAAACGTGATGAGTTGTACACAAGAAAAAACATGTTCTATTTACCATGGAGTACAAGCATCCTAAAATAATTTGTATGTAAAACAGAGATGTTATTATTTTG
The DNA here is from genome assembly GCA_024140195.1 of Backusella luteola. Lineage (NCBI taxonomy): Eukaryota > Fungi > Mucoromycota > Mucoromycetes > Mucorales > Backusellaceae > Backusella > Backusella luteola. The sequence goes on along the minus strand of VCJC01003194.1, from coordinate 47,109 downwards.
TCAATTTTATAGATGAGTCATTTTACCCTGCTACCAATTTCCATCCTCTTTCTCTCTTTCTTCTTTCACTGCAAATAGTGCCAAAGAGTGCTACTATTGTCAGCGTGCCTACAACCACACTCAGCATCATTCCTGCTCCTGCCGCTTGCCTATGACCAATATCACCATAATTATGATATGAATATATAGAGACATCAGGATTATTTATCACTGTTATTGCACACTACCATAACTGACAAAATCCCTCTTGTGTATTACTGTTACTATTATGGCACTTTTAAATTTTTAATATTGAACTGTTCGCCTACCTTCTTGGCAATCGTTATAAGATGATCTTGGGAAAGGTCGACATTCGCCTGTTACGCTAAAACACAACTTAATAATAATAGTAAATAATAACACTGATATTTGTACCTTTGACAGAGCTTAAATAGGCCATAGTTTGTTTCAGAATAGAACGGTTTTGGCACAATACGTGTGAGCCTATAATAACAACATTGGTTAAAATAAGAAACTCGTTTATTTATAAAACCTTTTACCATTTTGGTAGAAATAATGCCACTACATTTAAAGCATAACTACAGCAGAACAGGAAAAAGATAATAACGTAACCGAGTAAAGGCATCTTTTTTATTTGTTAAAAAAAGGAAAGAAAACGAAAATAAAAAAATACGAAAACAAAAAAATGGTGGAAAAAAGGTACTTGCATAAAGTTGAAACATTAGTTTGATTGGTTACAAGAAAGGAAGGTTGTGACTTTCGACATCTGTTCTTTTTGGAGCTTATTTGGCTTTTCTTTTATACCTTTGATATGTTTTCTTATTCTTTAGTCCTTTGTAATCACCTTTTCTTTTTTTTTCCAAGTGGCCAAGTTGATATTTGGCATGGAATGCTCACGACCAAAAAAGAAAGAACAAAGAAACCAAACAGATCACATGAAAGTGACTGAAGATCATTACATGAATATGATCACCATGCTAATAGATATGCTAACTCTGTCGATTGAGTTCAATCTATAAGCTATAACACGCATAAAACCAAAAAAAAAAGCTATATACCCATCGTTTAATATGGAATCAATGAGATGGGTATATTCAAGAATTAGAGCGTATGTTTGAATACAGTTGCCAAAGAGATGAGGAATAGTATCCATCAAAACGAAGAAATCAGTTTCATAACGAATAATTTCTCTAGAGCTACTAGTGTTCATTTTCTCTTGGACAAGTTGATGTACTGTCTTTTTCAAGAAAATGAGAACAATTTCAAATTAATGAGAAAAGATTTTCAAATTGTTGAGAAACATTTTCAAATTATTGAGAAAAAGGAGAATAATTATTGAGAAAAAGTTGATGAGGTGAAGAGATTGGTATTAACCCAAGGCATGATACTAAAATAATGGAATATAGTACGTCTGGCGGGCCAGACATAGTTGTGGCAGTAAACTCTGTCCTGTTGATGCGTTACTCGATTACTTTATATCATGCCATCCCTCTTGGTGTGTAATATACATTGCTACATGGGTGCTATCTCTTTATTTGCTCACTGTCTGAAATATACTCTTTATACATGATATATTTCTCTTTTCTCTTATCTCTTTATATTTGCTCACTGTCTGAAATACACTCTTTATACATGATATATTTCTCTTTTCTCAATTATTCCCCTGTTTTTTCTCATTTATTTGAAATATTTTCTCATTTATTTGAAATATTTTCTCATTTATTTGTAATTTTTTCTCATTTTCTTGAAATAAACAGTATCCAGGCTGGCTTGGGTATTTTCACTCTATAAACCTAGCTCTGTAGGAGCCCAATTTGCTTTCAATTGTATATTCTGTTCCTGTATTTCTATTGAATAATTCATTTTATATATGTTAAAAATTAGCCTATTTTGTAGTAGACTTCTTAATACTGGAAGCACAAGCCCGTTTACAACCCTTTCTTTAGCCTATTTCCAAAGTTTGAATGTTAAAAACGTTATGATTTTCACATTATATATGTTCTTCACGGATAAAGTGTCCTTTTGTTAGTAATCTCTCCATTTTCAAATCAAAATGCTTTCTGCGGAGTTGTAAAAGACACACCCTGTTGAAAGGCTTTTTTCTTTTTTTTTGTTTGCCGACCTTGTCAAGGTTTTTCTTTTACAACTTGTACTATAAATAATGTCATTGATTAATCGTGCATTAACCAATGTCACTTTGAAGACACAGTCGACACTTGCGAGACCTTGTATTTCGCCCTTATTAAAAAATACAGCAGGTAGTTTTACAATAGCAACAACAATAAGAAAGAGATAAATAACCTGTCCCACCCCCCTTGTCACATTAGAACTTAACCAAGTGAGATGGGCTACCAAGAAATCAGGAGGTTCTTCACGTAATGGCAGAGATTCCGCCGGTAGAAGATTAGGAGTTAAAAAATTTGGAGGACAAGAGGTTATTCCGGGTAATATAATTGTACGTCAAAGAGGTACCAAATTCCATCCTGGTGATCATGTAAGTGTTGCTGTTGTTACGATTAAAAAGGCAGTATTTTAACTGTTTAATGTGTATAAAGGTGGGTATTGGTAAGGATCATACATTGTACGCACTTGAACCTGGATATGTTCGTTTCTATAAAGACCCTCAACAGCCCAAGCGTAGATTAGTGGGCATTGTGTATGAACGTGAGTCTGTACTTCCCATTTCACCAGATCAACCCAAGCCTAGAAGATTTGATTTGATTGACTTGAATGCATTATAAACAAATGTAAATAATTAAATAAAGTATCTGTGTTTTTAGATGTAAAAAATGATTTTTATTGATGTTCTATACACATTTGATGATTTTAATTGTTAATTTCCTTTGCAAATGTCTCGGCGACAATAAGAGGAAAGACAAGTGTGGCCTCAGCATAAATTTTACAAGACTTGCTGTCGGCACGGATCTTGCCCCAAGAGACAGCCTCGTCAGGACGAGCACCTGCATCGCTGCCATCGAATTCCTGGGCAGTGTTGATGTAAACTGCATAATCAGCACCGTTTCTCATCAAATTGGCGTTACAAATGTGATGCTTGATAATGCCGCCACCCAAGATAATCATGCCCGTCTTCTTTGCAAAGACGGCCTCGTTATTCATGTTGCGGATATCGGCAGCAATGTCAATAATCAATCCAGGGTTTTTGTAAGAGTGGAAATAGATCATATCACCAAGGGAACCGTCTGTGATGGCGGGACAGTAGACGGGGATGTTGTTCTTGCTTGTCCAATAATACACACTAGACTCGTCATTGATTTCTTGTCCAAGACGATGGATCATGCTGGAGGGTGTCCAAATCTTGTTTTGTTCCTTTTGCTCTTCCAACATTTTATCGAAAATGGGCAAAATCCAATCCTCAAACTTACAATAATTGTTATTAGGTACCAGTAGATTACCAATACGGTTTAAGCCCTTTTTGCGAAGATCGCTACCCTTCAGCGCAAAATCACCTAGGTAGGTGGGTGCAAGGCATTTAATAAAGTCCTCTTCGACGCCACCAGCTGTAGCTACCAATACATCAACCATCTTGTGTTGGACGAGGAAGCGGATGATTTCGCGCAAGCCGCTTGAGATGAGGTTGGAGGTGAAGCCTAAAAATATTTTACATTTGGTGTTTTTGCGTACTTCGGGATCAAGGTATTCTTGAACTTCGTCGTCTTTAATAGGTTCATCTGAAAGACGCCAGGCTCTCTATTATTAACCTTTTAATATACACCATAATAGCAATAATACGTAAATGAATGCGTGAGTGTGTGTGCATATACTTTACCATCTCCTTAATAATATCAATGCCTTCGCCCAAGCTACTTGCTTGATAACCCATTCTCTTGTAAGAACCCAACAAGTCAGAAAGTGATAACTTCTTGTTAAAGTCAGGTCCTTGGATAAGAACGGAGCCCTCGGGCATTTCTACTGACTCTACGAATACTGCATCAAGTGCTCCCTTTGGCTCAGACTGGTTATTGTTGCTAGTATTGGACATAGTTTTTGATTTTGTCTATTCTATATATGTAAAAGAACCCGAGAAAGAGGAAGGAAGGAAAGAAACAAAAATAATCCAAAAAATAAATAAGACAACACGAATATCGGAGCGTAGTTTTTTTATAAAAAAAACATGGTCACATGAAGTTAAGCAGAAGAAAAAAGAAAGATGTCTTTCTTTTATTACACAAATACAAAACATGGATAGAGAAGTAAAGTCAAAAGAAGGGTGAGGCATTGAATTGCTATTTGGCATGTTTCTATGTTATAAAGCATTGTTCAAAATCACGTCAACAATAACCCAAAAAATTAAAAAAAAGAGGCTTGATGTTAATGCGCGGGAGAATAATAATATTATGATTGGATAAACCAATGAAAATTTTTCTTCAATTGATTTTACATTCCGAAGTGACTATAAAGCACATTCCACTTTTTGTTGTCCTTTTTTCTCTTCTTTCTCTTTTTTAAACAAAAAGTTTTAATTTTGATATAATGTCTTTCCGTGGTCGTGGTGGTTGTTACAAGTGTGGTGAAAGCAAGTAGAAAGTTTTTTATTTTTATTATTTTTATGCTGAGAAAGTGAGAGCTTT
>VCJC01003194.1:21899-32433 GCA_024140195.1 Backusella luteola | reverse complement strand
AAAAAAAAAAAAAAAAAATAGCTCGATACAAGATTTTATTAATAAATATTTACAATAAGATAAAACTATGAAATGTGTGGATTAAGATATAGTTATGAGGAGTGCTCATCGTCCAAACTTTCTGAAGAAGAATTTTCAGGAAGAGATCGATACTGCAATGTATGCGTTGCTGTCTTTACTGCTTCATCAGCACTCCAATGAAAAAAAGGGTATATGTCTCGTGGTAAGGGAATAGATCCAGTAGTGATGATACTTTCATCATCTTTTCCGATGGCGTAATGAATATCATTAACTTGTTCCGACGTTTCTGCCGATCGCGTATCTTGATGTTGTACAGGACCATCTTTTGAAGGAGGAACCACTGGTAGAACTTCATTATTCTGCAAATCGCTGCAATCATCGCCATATCGTGGTTGATCGCTAAATCCAGATACAATAAGTGCTCTTCTAATCGAAGGATCAATAATATTTACAAAATGGAACTCAATATGTCGACCAGAATACTTTGTGAGGGCACTCTGTGCATCCAGAATACCTTGCAAACCACTTGAATCAAGTCTGTTTACACTTGAAAAGTCAATTATAATAGCATGAAGAAGTGGGAGTTGGGAGCGGATGGCATCAGTTTCAGGACTAGAGTCATCATTCCAAGCTCGGTCACCTTTAGAGGTGATTGTCTTGAAGCGTCTTGAACGGGATTTTCCAAATGCAATAATCTTCTCCGATATGTAACCTGAGTTTGGATACGTAAAAGATTCATCGACACGGCACATTAGAATGCCAGCAGGCAAATCATTCACTTTCTTTCCTAGCCTTGGATGCTTATGAGGAACATAAAGATATATTTGGTCATCTTTATTAAAATTGCCCTTTTCGTCATTGTCAGAGTATTTACCAGTCCCAGCTAATGGAATACGACCCAAGGCTGAGAAACGAGGTCGAGCCAGACGAATCAGCAAAATAGCAATAGACAAAGCTACGGAAGCATAGATACCATATTCAACAGTAGTGAAGAAGGTTACAATAACTGCAACAATAAACGTGAAGCATTCCCAAAGGGAAATCTTTGCGAGACGCTTAAGATAACTGGGACCTGATACCAGATCTGAAACTGCATGGATGACTACTGCAGCTAGACTAGCATCTGGAATATAATAAAAAGCAGGAGTAAGAGCATAGAGGGCAAGAATAACAACCAACGCAGAGAAAATACCAGCAATTGGGGTCTTCACTCCAGATCTTGCTTTAATAGCAGAACGAGAAAATGAACCGGTGGATGGATATGCACCAAAGAAAGCAGCCCAGATATTAGTGAATCCAATAGCAATGATTTCTTGATTGGGGTTGATATTATAATCATTTATACGCCCAAAAGACTTTGCAATAGCAATATGCTCAAGGATCAAAATAATAACGCCCGATGGAAGAGAACTCGCAACAGCTGAAACAAGATTAGTATTTATCTGTGGAACGCCCATTGCTTGAAATCCTGGAGGAACAGTCTTTAAGATGCTAATAGGGCTCGTAGATTTACCAATATTTATAAGGAAGGCAATCAAAGTACCAAAGATAATCAGAACACCATTACGCATGATACCAATAAAGAAGAAGAGTGTACTATGTTTTGGATATCTCTTTGCAAGGTATTGGCAACCATAACGAACGCCATATAACCAAACTAGACCGCTCAAACCAAAAGCAACATCTAACTTGGTCTCAGGCAAGTATTTGAAGAAATTACCAAAGATAAGATAAGTCGAGTCCTGAGTGTTTACAGCCTTGATACCAAACAGCTTTGGCCATTGACCAATAGAGATAGTAATAGCAGAACCTGTCATAAAACCAGCAATAGCAGGGGCAGGGATAAAATCAACTATAATTCCTAAACGAACAAGGCCAATGAATATTGCAATAGCACCTGTAAGTATGGAAAATGTAACAGCAATCTCAGGACCGGTGATGTCGCTATTTGCAGCAGTAGCACGAGTGATGGTTTGGCCAACAAGCAATGACATAACAGCTAAGTATTATCATTGAAACATTAATATATATGTATTTAAAGATGCGGGAAGAGAGGCATCATGTTTCATAATACGTACCAGTAGGTCCTATACTAATATCTTTGGATGTAGCAAATAAGCAATAAACGCAGAGACCAACGAATGCAGTACTGGAATAGATGTAAGTTAAATGTAAATATAAATATAAATATAAGGTCATGATGTACACTTACTATAAGCCATATTGAGGAGGAAGCTGAGCAATTTTAGCATAGCCCATACTTTGAGGAACTACGACAACACCAACTGTAACGCCAGCAATGATATCACGAATAAGCCATTGTAGATTATAACGATGAATCCAGGTAGCAATTGGGAATAGACTTATAACATAGTCCTGAATATAGTGAGGCAATTTATAGAGAAATTCCTGGGTTTGTTGCTGGTAAGAAATATCTTCATAATCGATTATGAGATTTTTATCATTGTATTTTTTATCACTCATTGTTTTTTCAGTGATAGAGGTAGAAGAAATAAAAACAGAACAACTTGATAAAAAAACTTGCTGATTATCCAGCCTTTTATAGAATGCATTAGCAAAATCTAACTTGTATCACATTATTGCGCCATCCTGTCAACCGATTACATCTTTTTATAAGCAACATTTTTACAAACCGACAGGAAAGGAGCAAACTGTTGTGAGTGTGTGATATCCAATTAGATAAGTCTGTTGCTGAATAGGCTATTTTTTTGCTTGAATAGTTCACTTTTTTTAATGAATTTAATTATATAATATTGCGCAATAATTGATAATGCTCGCAAAACCGTACCTGGTTCAACAAACAGTGGTTAAATTGCAGCGGTTAAATTGCAGCCAATGAATTGACTTGTACGTCGTCATCGTAATCAGATAAGTCACTCATATTGACATATTAATTATCGTACTCTGAACGTCAATCAGTTGCTATTCTTGGTACATATTTGACACAACGAGTATGCTTTGTCACTTTTTCCATAATTATTATGTGTGACAACCACACGTCAAAGTCCTCAAGGTGTTTGGCATGGCTTGAAACCACAAATGTTTCCTTTCACTTGGAATTTGGTCAGCTAGTCTTTATTGTTTTGTTCAAGCTGCAAAAATGTTTAGCAATGCTTTTGAGTACAAAATGCTTATTGTTCTTCGCATATTACTTTGGATGTCAATTCATTTTGTATTTATTTCCAAGATTATAAATACATGGCTTATTCTATTGTTATATTACTACCGCTATTGACTTACATTTAATATTAATTGCAGAGTAAATAAATCAAACTATTGTACATGAAAGAAACGTCAGCTCTATTCAGGGCCAAAGGAAACGGACCTCGAGTGACTAAATTAGTAACTATCAAATGAGACAATGTGACTCGTGCAACCTAAAATATTTTTTTATTTGATTTTTTTCACGACAGGCTGCCTTTTTCTCCTTTCTCAGTATTATCACTAAATATGAACGATAACGGCAATAACAACAACAACAACAGCAATAATAATAACCCTAAAAACGACCCTATCATTGATTTGATATTAGAATCAGATCGCAACAATACTAATTGTACGAGTCAGACCGATGATTTATTGACTTATTTATTAAATGGAAACTTCTCAACCCCTTCGCTTCCCGTACTTGCACCCAGTATCAATATTGCTACAACAGCAGTATCAACATCTCCTATTAATATTCCCCCTCCTAATTATCTTGATACTACACCTGTGCCTGAACAAAGAGACTCGCCGCCTACCACTGGAACTTCTCATTCAGAAGAGGAAGAGCCAACTGAAGAGCAGTTGAAACTTTTACCTTCAAAAGAGAGAAGGCAGATTCGAAACAAAATCTCTGCCCGAAACTTTAGAAATCGCAGAAAAGGTAACTGTCAAAGAGGTTGAAATATAATAAAAAAAAACAGCATTAGTCATATGTTTATTTATAGAATATATCAGTTCCTTGGAAGCAAAAGCAACACACTACCAAGCAGAAAATAGCCAACTACAACTCGAAGTGAAATGGGTTCGAAACATGATGGAGAAATTACAAGCTGAGAATGACAAATTGCGGTTACAGCTCATGATGTGCAAAGAGGGCATTCAACAACCACTCTCTTCAGATACTGTGCAACCCACTGTTGATAACGCTCTTAGTTTGAATTCTTGGGATCCTTCTCGTCTCAATGAATTTTCGACCCCACAAATGACCTCGTATTTGTCACATGCCGCTATACCCGATTGGGATTTCTCTAGTATAATACCGAAGGCAACTACAGCAAATCAAAATCAAATCGACTTACTCCGTACCTATCCACTCTTGGGTCCAGCTCTCATGTCCATCGTTTTGCATCATACCTTTAATATGACAACTGAGGAACTCTTGGCCACTTCTAGAATCACATCGACTTTACCAGGCTATCATTCGCCAATGAAAAATACAAAAGACACTAATTTGCAGAATGATTTGCTGGCCAAATTATTGCTGACAAATCCAACTCAGTCAAACATGCAGGAAGAAGAGCAAGGGGAGAATACGGAAGAAAAAGTGGGGCCACAAGATGCGCATTACACTTTTGATGACCCACCCGTCACTGGATTCCTGGCTCACTGTCCAATCTATTGGCTCCAGCGTAGATTCTGTAAATTCATCATCTCCTATGTTGTGGTCCACTATCCTCAACTCGAGTCACCATGTAGAACATATTTACCAATTTGCCAAAAGTTTAGAAAAAGACTCACATCCGCTTAATACCATTAATTATCATCACCATCATCATCATCATATCTCCCTTTATTATTATTATTTTTGTATATATGGATGCAGCAATATCTAATTGTATCACATCATCGTAATCGAGACTTGCTTCACATTTTCACTGTTGTGCTACAATGCAATTATTCGTAGAATTAAACTATTCTTAATCGAAAACATGTCTCTTTTTATCATTTGATAAGAAAAAGAAAGAGGGGAATGTAAAGTAATCCACAATGATATTATTTATTGGATCATAAGGATAAAAGTTGTTGAAGTTGAAATATCTGTAGGTTTTTCTTATTCAAAACAAAAACATGGGCCAATGGCGTATCACAACCCAACACAATTCTACATTTTCTATAACGTTAACGTTGACGTTGGATATTCAATACTTTATTTCATTGGTTATTTACCAAGTGTTTGTTTAATGTCAAAGCAAAGTAGATTAGACAATTGCTTAAGGTTTTTATACATAAAAACCTCAATTTCTGAAGCTTCTCAAAAGAGCCAAATATTTAAAATGGTAGGATACCAAAATGTACCATAAGGATGCAATACGTTTTTGTAAAAATAAAGCTTAAAATGAGCACTGATTGAAAAAGTACACTAACTATTCATTTTATACAACTAAATGCAAAAAGATTGGATTATACTTGAATCAAAAAGATTTAAGGGATATACCCATTTCACTTTACCGACGCATTCAAGAATAATTACTCACCTGATGTCCCGGTATTTTTCGGACCGCATACACCGTTATTTCCGACAAAACTACTGCTTTTACTATTTTCCGGTCCGAAACGCTAAGCCACAAATTAAAATTAAATAAAATCAAAATTTTGATTTTGCAACTAGAGCCCTGTTAGCTCAATCGGTAGAGCGTGGGACTTTTAATCCCAAGGCTGCGGGTTCGACCCCCGCATAGGGCTTCTCCTTCAAGGATAAAATCCTTCTGAACTTTTATTTTCTATTTACTGGTTTTTAAAGATTCAGTAAGTTGTAGCAAACGCTAGTAGTGTTACGTCTCTCATACTCAGTGCCTGTAACAGTATCTTATACTTGATCCAAGCTTATGGTTTATCCAACTAGTTCCATTTTTGTATTCCGCATTGATATTATCTTATTTTATTATTATTCATGCCAAGTTGGCACTTTATTTTATCCTTGATACACAAGACAATTATTCTTAGTTTATTGATCGGTATTATATTCTGCATTCTGGATCTTTAATTTATCCATCATATCTTTTATCCTTATCATTCGAAGATATTCATCTCTTCACATGGATTGATTAAAGATCTCCTTCTATCTTTTTCTATTTAATATTTGTAATAATCTTTTATTTGGTTATTTCTTTTAACGATGCTGGTACCTGAATTATTATAAATACCAGAACATTATTCACTCAATAAAATATTAACTTCCTTTTTATTCTTAAATCACATATATATTCTTAGCCGCTAAAGCGCTGGAATTCTTATTTGTTCTTGTTTCTATATTGTTTATTGGCAGTGAGGTATTCTGTTGCTATCATCTTAAAAATAACTACTTTCTATAAAAAAACAGTTTTTTTCTTTTATCTCTTGTTTTAAACAAAGGTTTCTTTACGAGTTCAAACTGACCTTATTTTAAAAAATACAAATCTCTCTTCATCATTGGCTTATTATTTTCAACGACCGACTAAAAAAAGCCGTGAGGAATCCAGGAGTGGTCGAAAGGGCTTCTGGAGGATATCACGGTCAACGTGGTATTTAATTTGAACATGATAATATATCTCCGTTCAACTTTTCAACCTTTTTCACCTTTCTCGAACTTTTCTGAGCCTTTTTTAGACCTTTTTGGCCTTTTTATACCTTTCAATCTTTTTTGGAGAGGCTGTGCTTGCTTTCGACCGATCTAGAGTTTGAGTTTCCTGTACCTCTGTGTTTCTGTGTTTCTGTGAATGATGTTTTTTGAGTTTTCGAGGTTGTTGATATATGTTTTTACGTTTTAAATTATTCAGAGAGATGGTTATTGTATGAAGCACTGACCGCTTTAAAGGTATTGGCATTTCGCTGGCATTTCGATTTTTTATTTATTTAAAATATCCTGCTTAAATTTCCCCATAGTGAAAAGAGACTTTGAAATATTGGTGGTAGAGGAAGAATGGAAAACGAGAGTGTCTCTAAATAGCAATTACTTAATATTTTTATTATAAGTAAAATAGTATCCCACATTAAAAAAAAACAAAAAAACTGGAGTGTCTCTTAATAAAGCATTTTTCAATTACAGAATCCAGAACCTTATTAAAAAGATACCTACTATGTATCGATAGTTCGAGAGAGTTTGCATTTACCAAAAGTGAAAAGATCTTTATTATATTTACATTGAATGCCCATCGTTTTATTAATTGAATACAAATTGTGGTTTAGCCTGTTTGTTCTATCATGACATCAATAATTTCCCCATCCTCTATTTCGAGATCATCGGGTGTCTGGTCACCCGAAACACGCCTTGCATCGTAGAGGAAGCGTATCTCATTTAGAGGCGTACCTAATTTTTCACTGAAGGGTATCAAAAATAGTAACTAGTGCCTGTTTACCGCATTATTTCTTTAAGTCTCAGCAAAATTGCAGGTAAACTTGAATTTTAACTTCAATCAATCATAGAAATAAACATTCCCTTCTGTCCTGGTAAGCGCATAGAATAAACACGTGTTATCCGACTTGTATCTTGTTGACGAATTGACTTTTTAATATGACTTGAATAATAAAGTAGAAGGATGTGCCATGAAACTATGTGTGGCTATTTTAATTATAAAAAAAAGTCTTTTTAATTGAAATATATCTAAATTATCTTGTATCTTTTTGATATAAAATAAAGGAAAGGATGTTGCTTTATTAAATGAGTACATGCACACTCATTATTTCTCAACCTCGAAGGTTTAAAAGAAATTGAATAGTATCTTGAGATAATCTGGTGTATGGTGATCCTCAATTTGCTTTCCAACATAAACAAAGCGTGCATCATACAAGGGTATTCTCATTTCGTCACTGTAGGCTTCTTCAAAAGTAAGTAACATAAGAAGAAAATCATTAATTGATCTCATGAGCATGATAAGCAAAACAAATATTCACATGTTGAAATGAGGACACGTTTTTTTATAGTATAGTAAACTATAATATTTTTATAAATGTATATAAAGGAGAAATGAATGATTTACTAATTACATTTGCTCTTCACACAAGAGACTGAGTTTTCTGATTTGAGAATTGTCCAGCAGTGACATGGATTGTAGCTGTGCATAAATATCTGTGTGTAGCCTAAAATCATAGGCTCTAGATAGCACTTGGAAAGCCAAAACATGTTTTACAACAGAAGCTTTTGTTTTTACAATCAATATAATTGTAATATATTTGCATAAATTTATATTTAGGGGGTTACCTGCTATGCGGAACTTATTGTAATTTACAAGATTATTGTGAAGTCTTTCACATAGGTAATTATCTTGTATTTTTTCATCTATTGAGACGTCAAAGTCACTATCGATCGATTCAATAAATGTTGGAAGTTCTGCAATAAAAACAAGATCAGATAGATAGAGCCCTAATTCATGTTTGAGTAAGTAAAGGTTCTCCCCCTCAAAAAGTAAAAGAATTTAATCAAAAAGTTGATTCCATGTGACTTCCTACCAAGAAATGGTATGCAACCATGTGTAGTATCGAGATCCTTGAAATCGACCTGACTGTTTGTTAGAGCACTTTCCACTGCAGATGTTTCTGCAACCTCTTCTGTTGCCTTTGTCATGCAATCTCGGACATTTTTCCAATTCCTAAATGGCTTTGCCAACTCTTTCAAGTCGTTAAATACCTGTGCTTCATAACTGTCTATTTTCTGCCATGTTTTTTCCAGGCTCGAAATAGCTGGTGATTGTAAACCGAGTAATATTTGCATGAGGGTGCTGTAGTTCCGATGTTGAAAGCACTTTAATGCGATTCGAATGAACTTTTCGATTACTTTGACTCGTGTTTCGACTGCTCTACATCTTACGATTTCTGAAGCAACCCATTGGCAAGTCTAGATGGATATTAATAAGGATGAGGTTTTTTTTTTTAATGCTTCTTAAAATGTATATAAAATTACGCCTTCTACGCCAATAGTTCATAAGAAAAAGTAATAAATATTGAAGAAAACGGCTTACCATATTAAAAAACCCAATAAGTTGATCTACTCCTACTTGCTCATCTACTGTTTTTTGTATATTATCAACATTGACAATTGTTCCAATAGATGACATTCGTTTTTTTGAATTTTGTTTTTTCCACCGCAGCTCAATAAGTTCATCCCAAGTCACATTTTGAAGCATATTTTGTTCGATTAGACAGAATTGCTGCGCAATCAATTCTGATCGGTACCTGAGAACAAACGGACGTTCAGGTTTTATTGTTGTACGAGAAAAAAACTTGTGATGAAATGGCGAAGACGGTATGTGATCGGTGGGTCCAATCGGTCTTTCACAAAAACAGTTGTCGTCCTTGTGGTCGCAGTGTGTGCTGGATGAGATACTGATTTTTCCTATAGATTTTTTAATAGATTTTAATCCAGAGTTTATTTTTGATGTCCATGCCTCGTTTAATTTGGTGGAGCTTGATGAAGATAAACGGCGTGACCGTGATAAAAAGGAGAACGAAATAGATGGCGGCGTTGATTGATTTGACACATGAAGACCTATGGCGCTGTCTTTCCTGTAGCTTCTAACACCTACTGTTGAAGTAGAACCAGATTTGAATAATAGTGATCTGCTTTGCTGCGATTCTCTCCATGTTGACGTGCTAAGTGATGAAAGCCTTTGATCAAAGTTGCTACTGTTGTGAAGTGTACGCTGTCTTTTTAGCACACTTCGCAGATTTCTAATAATGCGCTCATCACGCGGTGATGCAAGGATAACTGGGTGGTCTCGGAGCTGCGTCAAAAAAGTACACAGCATAAATCGGAGTGTTCGTGAGGGCATAAAGTCATATGCCCAATAGTGTGTCAACCAATGACGGATTACAACGAATGTCCTGCACATATGAAATAAACAAATAAACAACACTCCTCGAATCAATTATATAAATAAATTATTTTGGAAATTTACCTAATTCGAATTAACCTTCTCTCGTCTGTATTTTCCAACAAAGCCCATCTGAATCTTAATATCAGCAGTTTGCAAAGCTTAATAGGTGTAAGAAATTGTCGATACGTAAGAAAAAAATCCATCAGGAACTCATAATCTATGTAAATAAAAGCAACATATTTAATCATAATGAGCAAAAGGAGAAATCATATCTATTTTACCCATTTCTTTTGTCAGTTTTTCGATAAGCTTTTCGACTGTAGCAGAAGTAACGGTATTGTCGGATCTTCCGTAATGGATAAAATGTACAGAATCTTTTGCCAATAAGTCGTACACTTGGGGATCGTTCTCAATAGGTGGCGAAGGTAGGTGTAAATGTGATTCGGAAGACTCGGATATGCCATTATTTTCCTCTACCCCTATCCATCCTAGAGTTTGATGACTCTCTGATTTTGCGGTGATGATAGCTGAAATGATTCCCTTGCTTTGTTCCTGAAATTCTAGAAAAGATTTTAGAGATTTTTGGCGGTTTGCGGTAGGGAGTATAGGAAGGCTAGCAGAGGTGGTTGTTAGAGATTTTCTCCTTCTTACAAACATCCTGGTAAATTTGCTGCCGGTAGTGATGGATATATGAGAAAATGATCGTGATGTTTGAA
>VCJC01003193.1:39064-51822 GCA_024140195.1 Backusella luteola | reverse complement strand
AAAAAAAAAAAAGAATGGTTTTGTGCCAAGTAAACGCCTGCCTGTGCAATACCAACAAACGGGATTGTCCTCTCATTATTTATCAAAACATCAGTTGTTTCCAATTAGCATGCTGTCAGTGCTTAGCTGTGGAATTACGTAAAAAAATGATACACTGATTACCGAATCAAACTAATCAAATACTTTTTCTTACTATTCTGATAGTCAATCCCTCTTTTACTATTCATGGATATTTTTCCCATCATTTTTCAGGGAAAAGATAAATCATAAAAAAACCCCTTACAGATTAACTTTAATTATTTAATGCTTATGTCTATATTAGACTCCCTTAAGGAAAAGGAATAAACTTTGTATTTGCGAATTTAATTTAAATAAATATGAGAATGAATTGTTTCAGTCATAATGAAGTAGAGCTCATGACGACATACCTACTCCAATGAATTTTTTTTTTACCTAATAAGATGTCTTTTTACTCCACCCTTTGTTTTACTTGTCAAAAATTTAGTCATCGATTACATAATAATATAGCTCTCGATCTGCTGCATTATGAGAGCCTCTTTATTTATTCACGATATCTTATATTCCTATCCTTCTAAAAACAAAACAAACCTTTGTAATATTTGACTTCTAGAAAATTATACTAAAAGCAATTCATTTATCATTTTTTTATTTCTACTTTTTTTGAGTGCACATGTTAATCTGAAACAAAGGGGGGCCTTTTGATTCCGAGGCAAGATCAACTGGCCAATCTTCCCCGCATGTTTCGCAATTGAGAATAACATATTTTTTCTATTTGAAAGAATGTTCTGCTTTCTTAAAAGTAATGCATAAATAATAATGGTTTTTAGTAAGCCAATCCAAAGAATTAGAGAAGAAAAAGAAGAAAGAAAGAAATGAAGATAAAGAGTGAAAAGTGCCAGGCGAGTTATTATAGCAAATCCCCTTATTTAGACATTATCATTGCTATTAATAATAAAGCAATGTATAAAAATAAAATAGAATCTGGATACTCTCTCTTGATCCCATGTTTCATTTTTTTTCTGTCTACAAGGTAGAATAAGTTATTGCATAAACTAATCGTTTATGTGGTTTCTATTAGATAAAATAGAGTTATTTTGTAGTATTTGCTTAATTTATGGCAAAAAAATCAACTTCTTTTGGTATGAAAGTGATGGTAACAAGCTGAATGTCTGAATTTCAAAATGAAGCAACCTTTTAGTGGCCCTTTTTACTTGATAGCATAGGTCTTTTTTAATTTTGCCAAATTCTACATCATAAGCTGTTCTATTATACTCATAGACTTCCTCTTGTTACTTATTCTATTGTATTTATATTTAACAATTACCACTTTTTTTGTTTTTTGTTTTGTTTTTAATATCATGTTCAGTTATATGTTTAAAAGGTTTCACACAAGTGTCTAAAGTTCGTAACAAAGTGTAACCAATAAAAAGGTTGCAGATTTATATACCAACCTCGTTTTTCTTATATTTTAAATTTCTAATCACGACCTACTATGATAAGGACCAAAAAAATAAAAATAATATCCTATAAATGAATTTTCTATTGGAAAGAGAAAGTATCATATACTGGATATGCGATAAACGGTGAGGATAGTTTATTGACTTTAAATGCATAGGCTTGTATGTATATAAAATGAATTGAGCTTAACTTTACATGTCTTAAAAGATCATGTAATGTGCCTTTATTCAAATCACCTAGAGTCTAATTCAAGGTTACAAAACTGATTCAGTGGGATATTAAAAAATAATCAAAAAAAGGGTCTTACTGTAATACTTGACAACCTTTACATTTGAAGCAGAAATAAAATGTTAAAAATCTGTAGTTTTAGATGCATACATATATGCATGCGTGGACTTGATGTATTAAAAATGTACATTGTAATTCACATCTGAGTTTATTGATTCCTATACTGTCTTTTATGTATATATGTATTTATAATTCGCTATTAAACAACCTCAGTACAACCATGAAAACCTACACATGATTGGTACATGAATTGGGGGGAGGAGGAAGAGATCAAGAGTAAAAGACAGACAAGTCACATTATAATTCCCATTACTATTACGAGGACAAGCCCCGTTTTCTTTTTAAAACTATATCAAAGATCTTTGTTCTGTTTTTTAATAATACGCTTGTTTATTCTGGAAGTCCCAGACCTGAAATTCTTCAGTGAGATCTATATTAATGCTCTAATGCCATCATGTAGGTTTGCTGCCGTTGAACTAAAATTATTTGTACCATCTCATATATAAATACACGCACGGTGTTTCAAAATAAAAGACATAGCTTCATAAAATAATGCCACTCTTCTCAAAGAGTTCATATTCCCGTAGAGTTGAGTGATCTGACAGATGATTTGAAGGTTAAAAATAAAACGAGCATTATTTTTTTTTTAATTTTTTAATTATAAACCATATCAAGCAATTGGCTGAAACAAGCGTGATATTTGCCCTCCTTTATGATTACAGAATTTTTTTTTCTTTAGAAAAAAACATGACTCTCAAAAAGAGTAGGAAGGAGACCGATCTCCATTCATCTTTTGTTGCATGTCACTAAAATAGTTGGTATGTGCAATTCCCATCACCATTCGGCGATCCTTTTACTATTAATTAAAATGCCCAGAGTATACTCTTATAATGGTTTTATTGCAATATTTAAAAATAGAGCAAATAATATCTTGGCATCAAAAGGCTCTTTGTTTTTTTGCAGAAATAGAAAAATTAAGATTTGAATAAGGTGTCACAAAATAGGGCAGGAGCTGAAAAATATTGTGCTACACCACTAGCTTACTTCATGATAAATTCTTTATTCATACAAATATTAATGTTTATATTGTTATTTGCGATTGCAGAGGCTTAACTGTATAATTCCTGAAATAATTATATCTAAAATAAATAAAAAATATACAATTTTAATATGCTGTAATAATGGCGTGTATAAAGTTGTCATCGTTTTATGAAAAAGGTTCTTTTATGGATAATTAACCAGTCATCAATTGACTGGAAAAAGCAATAAAAATGTTACTATTATTATGAGTATAAAAATAACATTTTAATGTAACGATGCGAGCTAGTATGTTTTCTATTATTATTATTCCATTAATTATATCAGTTATTGCTGATGATATGGTAATGGTGGATTATTTACCCCGAAATATTATTTATATACCCTCTTGAGATAGCCATCTGAAAGTGGAAACGACTAATGTTATTTTGAATATGCAAGTGCGCTAAAAAAATAAAAATGAGACGTTTGCACTTTAATTCCTTAATTTGGAGAAATAATTCATATTTGTTCAAGGTCTGAGGAACTGTTGTACACGTTTATCGAATGTTGTATTCAATTACAACTTTTGTGTAGTTTTTTTTCTCGATATATACAGAAATGTGATGTGTTACAAATAAGCCAAACATAGTCAAGTTGAATCAGGCAATGTGGGTACTCAATAAAATAACCTAATATGTTGAAAAACTCGTTTTATCAAACTCTTTTCTCAGACAGAAAGGGAGCCAAGAGTACACTGCTCACGTAACAAGGTAAAAAGAAAAGCGAGTTATTAAAAGTCGTACAAACTAAATTATTCGGAAATGGCAAATGATTACTCTCGGAAGTTGAACATTGAAGGGTTTAGCACAGCATTTTTTGCAAACAACACATATAAAAACGTAATTGACAATTTTATATAAAAAGACGTTCTTTTTTTCACTTCTTCTTTTCTTCTTTACCTTCTTCCTGTTATTCATCCTCCTCCTCAAAAACTCCCTTCACATTCATTTTACTCGTTTTCGAACAACAAGCAATCACAGAAACACAATGCTTTTGAAAACATCAGTTACCGCAATTGCACTCTTCCAAGCTGCTGGATTTGTCCAAGCTTCCACCAGCAAGTTATCTAGCTCTACCGACTACTGGAAGAGCTTCACTGCCGCTGTTGATCCTACTAACATCACTATCCCCTCAATCTCTCAAACCACCTCCAACGATCCTACCAAGGAGTGTGTCTATTATGACACTCCTACCGCTCTCAAATTCAACGAGTCTGAATGGCCCTCTATTTGGGAAACTGCCACCTCCAATGGAATGAACACCTCTGCCGAATTTTTGAGTGTCTACAACTCCATTGACTGGTCCAACTCACCCAACATCTCTGTTCGTACCTTGAACTCTGATGGCTCTATCAACATGACCGGTTATGACGAAGATGCTGATCCCGATTGTTGGTGGTCTGCCTCCACTTGTACAGTCCCCAAGATTAAGGATGTTAATGAAGATATCTATGCTTGTCCCGAACCTGATACCTGGGGCTTGACCTACGATGACGGACCCAACTGCTCCCATAACGCCTTCTATGACTATCTCCAGGAGCAAGAGCTTAAGGCTACCATGTTCTACATTGGTTCAAACGTCTTGGATTGGCCCTACGGTGCCATGCGCGGTATCAAGGATGGTCACCACATTGCTGATCACACTTGGTCTCATCAATTGATGACTACTCTTACCAACAAGGAAGTCCTTGCTGAACTCTACTATACTCAAAAGGCTATCAAGTTGGTTACAGGTGTAACTCCTCTCTACTGGCGTCCTGTAAGTATACAAACATCACGTTTTTTTTTTCATTGTACCTTTTTTTTATATATATTTTCCATTTTTGTAATATAATTATCCACACCAACCAAATTACAGAATGGGATAATTTAGCTTGTTTTATTTAATTTGTTTACAAACTCCCCCTTAAAAAAATTTCATTTTCTAACAAAAACCTTCTATAACATAGGCTTTCGGAGATGTTGATGACCGTGTTCGTTGGATTGCCACTCAGCTCAACTTGACCACCATTCTCTGGAATTTAGACACAAGTAAGTAACAATTAAGTAAATGTATACATGTAAACAGACTTGATTTACTTATTTTTACTTTCTTTCTACTAAATCAAAGATGACTGGGCTGCAGGTGATACCGAGACAGTTGAAGACGTTCAATCCGCCTACGAAGACTTCATTAAGATGGGATCCAACGGTACCTTCTCTACAAGCGGTCAAATTGTTTTGACTCACGAAATTGATAACACCACCATGTCTCTTGCCGTTGAAAATATCCCCAAGATCAAGGCTGCTTACAAGAACGTCCTCGATGTTGCCACCTGTATGAACATTACCTACCCTTACCAGGAAAAGACCATCTCCTTCTCTGCCTTCGGCGCCTCCGCTTCTTCTGCTGCCTCTGGCGCTGCCTCTGACGCTGCCTCTAGCGTTGTTGCTGCCGCCTCTTCTGCTGCTTCTGGCTCTTCCACTGCTATCGCTGCTGCTGCCGCCTCTGCTTCTAGCGCTGGTATCCAGGTCAGCCCCAATGCTTTGGTTTTGGTCGCTGCTGCTATTGCTGCCTACGTTTTCTAAAAACACTGAATAAAAATTAAATTGCTTTTTTTTATTCACTCTTACCCTTTCCTTCGTATAAATTATACTTTTTCATCTGCTTTATAACGAATTCATAATTTAAATAAAGTATTACACCCAAACGATGAATGTCAATATCCTCAGCAACAAAAACATTTTAGAGCGTTCCAAAAAATTTCTTTTTTTTACATGTCCTTTTGGAGATATTTACTCCAACAATGTTTTTAAAAAAAATCAATTAGAATCGGGAGATATTTGGCTTCATTGTTTGCTTTTGTGTTCATTCAGGTCAATTGTTACTCTATTTAAAGAATATAACTGTTTATTTTGGTTTTACGATGAAGAGTATTCGACTTTTCTATTTCTTTTTCTTGCTATTCCCTTAAAAAATGGTCAAGGTAGAATAAACACAGTTCCTAGTAAATAGATACTATAATCTCATGTAAACGAGGTTATTTTATGAGTTCATTTCATTATAGCCAGGAGACGTCATTTTTTGTATTGCTTGATTTATATGTCTGCTCTAGTCGGTTTATTGTCTCCCTAAAAGATAAATGTTTTTTTAAAAAATAAGACGCATTTTAATTTTTTTTTCTTTCTTCTTCTTTCTCTTATCTTCTATTATTATTTATTATTTTACTATGAAATACAATCCAAGCTCCTTTGCTCATGGGAATGTCATTATCTACCTTAAATCGCTGTAAGAAAAATTAAGCACGAGGAAAAGTATAGACTGGTGACATTCAATATCATCATCATTCTTAGTGAAAAGTGCAGTCGTTGTAAATATATTTCAAATGGTATATCAAGATACTGTTGCAAGATTATGAGAGGTAATAACAACGCTGGGTAAGTTTCAGAATAGTATACGCAACAACAACTTGAGAAAACAGAAGAACTCATTGTATAACATCTATAATATTGATATATCTTTATATTAGATTCTACCCTAAAACAAGTGAACTACCATTGAATTTCAAGGCTGGCCCTCATGGTGCAGTTGTTTGGGGGTTCTGATCTAAAAAGCTTACGAAAGAAAAAAAATGTCTAGACTTGACTTCTAGCAAGATATTCAACACTAGCCCTCCTCTGGCCAATAAATTCCTTAAAAGTATTTCTTTAACCCAGCTCCTCGTTGTGCTATTGTATTGGGTTGCAGATTATGAAACCATTCTATGGGTCTATTACAAGTACAAACAAGATAACATACTAGCCAAGTACCAGAGAATATCACTGTACACAAGAGATAGCCATATCACCAAGATACTTGGTCGACTGTGACAAACAATAGATTCCAAAAAATAAGAACCCCAAAGTATGATAACGTAAATGTGCTATTAATACGCAACACCGTTGTCAACAAAACTCTGCTTCTGGACACGCTTGATATATTGACAAAGGAAGATATCCCGTTACATTCAAAGCTACTGTTACTAAACGAGTACTTGCGAAATAAAGATTGCCGTATTCCTGTCTGGTTTATTTCGCCCTATCTTCCATCATCTTATGAGTATTTTGGCCCAGCCTATCCCAGTAACAAGTTGGCTTACCTTATTGGACAGTAAGTGTTTAACCTTTTTTTTAATTTGTAAATCCACTTATATTAACTGACATTTGTTCATGTAATTATGTAGAGATTTTTTTAAGTTCGACTTGTTCAGTTTGAACCATATCATACAGATCATTGGTTACCCTCCTTATGAGAGTACTTATGGTTCAACCTTGATAGTTTCACTGAAGAACTTGGGAGATTTTTCAAAGAGGAGAAGCACCCAACTGGATCGCAGGCAGTCATCATTGATTACTTCAATAATTGTAAAAAGAGATTGATATCTGATTTAGAAATAGAAGAATTTCAGTATAAGAGACAGGTAAAAACTTATTAATCAACGAGCTATAAGTATATATTTTTTATTCTTATCCATTCTAGCCGTCTAACCCGTGCAATAAATGTAGCAAAGTATATTCAAGTAAAAGCTCTGTTGATCATCATACAAGAGTCGTGCATACGATACGTGTATTTACACATTTATATAATGAAATGTAATCGGCTAAGATATTTTGTAGAAAATAAAGCTCAAATGTAAGACTCTCGGATGCACTTACACTTGTGCAT
Organism: Backusella luteola; assembly: GCA_024140195.1. Classification (NCBI taxonomy): domain Eukaryota; kingdom Fungi; phylum Mucoromycota; class Mucoromycetes; order Mucorales; family Backusellaceae; genus Backusella; species Backusella luteola. Next base: position 44,292 of record VCJC01003193.1, on the reverse strand, counting down.
GGCCAAGTCGTATGTATTTCCACAGAAACAAGGTTCATGATGATAATGTAAACATTTAACTATCTTCTACAACGAGTAGTATATTAATGGTCTATATTTATATATTATATAGCCCATATCATATCCATGTACTGAGTCCAACTGCAAAAGCTGTATACACATATAAAGTAATCTTAGTACAACACATGAGATATAAGCACGGGGGAGTAGAGCTAAGTATATATTATTATTATTGTTGTTCATTGAAATTAGAGTTAACAGCTTTTTTTTTTCTATTGTATATTATTTAGCCACTATCGTTTCCATGCACAGTCAAAGGCTGTAAGAAGGTGTATAAAGATAGAAGCATACTGAATGAGCAAATGAACACGGTACACACCAAAGAAAGTGTAAGTATACATTGTTATGTTTTTCTCATTGCAAATAGAGTTAACGCTTTTTTTACTCTACCGTATAGCCCCTCAAATATCGCTGTAAAAAGTGCGGATTGTCATACACGCATCCAAGTGCACTAAGCAGATACGCCAAAGAACACTAAAAATGTTAATTCATAATGACGATGCAATTTCTTTTGAAAAAAAAAAAATCGACAAAGCTACCAAGCAAAAACGTGTAACAAGCTTCATTTTCAATAGAACTCTTATGTATCAAATAACTCTGACTCTATCATTGAAGCCGGAGGTAATCAGCAGGTTCCCACCATTATAAATAAGAGCATGTAAAAAAAAAAAGAATAAAAAAAAAAAGAATAAATGACATTTTAAAACATACAAACTGCTCCCTCCTTTAGTGTTAATTAAATATAGACTGACTCATATATGATAATTTATTATTATTACAATATGTGATATGGAGGTTTTATATACATCTTATTGTTGTTGATTATTCCCTTGTTGGAAATTCATCATGTTATTTCTCTGCTGTTGCTGAAACTGTAGATTCATTTGGAATTGTTGAAGACCTTGCTGGTTCAATAAGTTATTCTGCTGTTGTTGATTGCCCGCAGCGGCCGCGGCCGCTGCTTGGGCTGCAGCAATCGCACGTTCTCTGCTGACATTGGCGAGCATTGCACGATTAATGTCATGTGCGCTACCAACCGCACTGGCTGTACCTGTACGTAGTAATCCTTGGACCGCTGCTGCGGCTGCAGATGTGGGGCGTTGGCCTCCATTGGCGGCGGCGGCAGCTGCCATATACTGCTGGAGGTTAAATGGCATTTGTCCTCGGCCACGACCACGCCCTGCTTGCATTTGGCGCTGCATCATGAGATGGTACATGTTTATGTTTGGTGTATTGGCTTGGGTATTATTATTGGGTAATCCTTGTTGTTGTTGTGGACTTTGTGGTTGTTGATTAGGTACTTGTTGTTGTTGTTGTTGTTGCTGTTGTTGTTGTTGTTGTTGATTAGGTAGTTGTTGTTGATTATTAGGTAATTGTTGATTTGTAGTTTGTGGGGTTCTTGAAGCTGCCGCCGCTGCAGCAGCAGCAGCACGGGCTTGCTGTTGCATTTGTTGCATCTGTTGCAACTGCTGCATTTGCTGAGTCTGTTGAGGTGTTTGTTGTTGTTGTTGCTGTGCTTGTTGAGCAGCCTGCTGCTGTGCCTGTTGCTGTTGAGCTTGCTGTTGAGCTTGCTGTTGAGCTTGCTGTTGGGCCTGCTGTTGGGCCTGCTGTTGGGCCTGCTGCTGCTGCTGTTGTTGTTGCTGTTGTTGTTGTTGTTGCTGCTGTTGAGCAGCTTGTTGTTGAGCCTGTTGTGTTTGTTGAGCCTGTGCTTGTGCCTGCTGTTGCACTTGTTGGGCTTGTTGCAACTGTTGCTGCTGAGGCGTCAGCTGTTGTGATTGCAATTGAGGCGTCAATTGTTGAGCCTGTTGCTGAGGACTATTTTGTTGTGCTTGGACTTGTGCCTGAGCCTGCTGTTGGACCTGTTGGGCTCTTTGTGTCTGATGCTGTTGCAAAATAGTTTGTTGATTATGCTGAAGAACACGCAATTCTTGCTGTAGTTCTTCTTGTGTAATGCGTTGCTGTTGAGCAAGTATACCCAATTGGTTACGTCGTGCAATCAATATGCTCATTTGCTGTTGGTGTTGAGGGCTTAGTTGAGCAAATAATTGTGAGGCAGCACCTGAATAAATATAAATGTTATTAAATTAATTCATAACATAAGCCAAAATAATCAACTTACTAGCTTGTGTCATTGGCATATTATTACCCATCTAATATAATAAATTGACTTAACTAATTGATAATAATAACAACTCTGTTCTGTGATACTTACTCTCTGTTGCATAGGCTGATTCATCATTTGCTGCTTTTGCTGCTGCTGCTGCTGCTGTTGCTGCTGTTGACGCAAGTTATTATTAGTTAACTGGGCAATCCATTGTTGAGCGGTTGCAAGTGATATGGAACCAGATTGAACAAATTGCTGAATTCGAGCCATACTGGCCTGAGGTGAGATACCAGCAAAGTTATTAGCAGCTTGCATCGGCGAGCCTGTCATTGTAGGAGTGGCTGCAGTAGCAGTAGCACTCATTGGCGATGCACTGGCTTGTGTTGCACGTTGTGACAGTGCTAATGATTGCATCATAGCTTGCTGTTGTTGTTGGAAGGCAGCCAATTGCTGCTGTTGTTGTTGGGTAGTAGATAATTGAGCAGCGGACAATGGAGTGTTTGTCATAGTAGGTGTCTGTAGTTGCTGCTGCTGCTGCTGAGGCATAGACATGGGTGTTTGGCGAGGAAGAGACGCGGTTTGCTGAAGGGGTGTATGAGCTTGGGATAAAGTTGGTGTACTCATATGTGTTTGTGTAGGAGTAGAGCTTCGAGAATGCGATTGCTGCTGAAGCGCATGGTTTTGATTTTGTGCCTGTGCTTGGGCTTGGGCCAATGCCTGTGCTTGTGCCTGAGCCAATGCTTGTGCTTGTGCTTGCTGGGCCTGTTGTTGGGCAGCTTGCTGTTGGGCTTGCTGCTGTTGGGCTTGCTGCTGTTGAGCTTGCTGTTGAGCAGCCTGCTGCTGTGCCTGTTGCTGGGCAACTTGCTGTTGAGCCTGCTGCTGAGCTTGTTGTTGGGCCTGTTGTTGAGCAGCTTGCTGCTGAGCCTGCTGTTGAGCTTGTTGTTGGGCCTGTTGTTGAGCTTGTTGTTGAGCTTGCTGCTGCGCTTGCAGTGCTTGCTGTTGAGCTTGCTGGGCCTTTTGCTGAGTCGCCTGCTGCTGTTGGGATTGAGCTTGCGACTGAGCTTGAACAAAAGCCTGTTGCTGAGAAAAACTCATTGTAGGAGATTGGTATTGCGATGTAGGTACCATCTGTTGCTGTGCCTGAGCTTGAGGTTGAGAAACAGCAGGAGGCTGAGACATTGGTACCTGAGCCTGCATTTGAGGCTGTGATAATGCTTGACTCTGTGCCATCATTGCAGCACGTTGATGTGGAGTCATCATACCAGCAGCAGCAGCATTTACTTGCATAGGACGACTCTGTTGTTGTAACTGCTGCTGGCGCTGGAAGTTAGCAGCAGCCTGGGCAGCGGCCTGAGCAGCAGCAGTGGTTGGTGTTTGAGGCATACGAGGAGTAGATGGAGAAGGAGGTACTATATTCGTGTTATCACAGATTAGATTATTGAATTGGCCATATGTTGTTTTTATATGAACAACATAAGTCTCCATCAAATACTCTGGTCCCAAACTAAAGCTAATCATTGTAATATAAATGAGTGGTCCTTGCATATATAATATATTATGATGCTTACTCTATGTTTCCACCATTCAAGCTTGTATCATAAACCGTACCCCATCTGAAGACACCATCATATTCACCATTGAAAACATATAGATTGATTATTGTGAAAACCTTTTTATCACCTTCGGATCGTTCAAATCGAATTGTACGTGAACACTTTCTGCCATCTGGTAAAAGAGGAGGTTCTGATATCGACTTTCGTCCCTTTCCGCCCTTCTTTATATCAATTGCTGGTAATGGATCAGCATTCATCTTATTCTTCCTAGCCCTCCAATCCTGCACAAATGATATTTTTCCAAAGCTAAACGGATATGATGAGCACTCAGTTGTTACATTAAATATAAACACCTTACCTTGGCTCGAATGGGAAACCGCGTTTTGCTCTCTAAGGAACATGTTAAGAACGTGAAAACCCTCTCAAAATAAAAAGCGTCACTTACCATGTCCATTAATGTCATCAATTTGTTATTTTCAGCCTTCTTTGCCAATTTCTGTTCCCGTTCAACGGAGTTCCACTTGTGTTTACGCTTTGGCTTTCTCTGAGTGGTGGTATATTCGATGGCATTACTTACACGGGTGACTTGAATAGATGGATCAAGACACAAAGGATCTTCCGTCGCAATCTATGAACAAGAGCCGTTTTGTTAAGATTGAAATGCTACATGAAATACAATTCATAACACTTTACGAGTATTTGTGCTTCTAATTCCAAAGCAACCTCTTCTGTCCATTGAAGACCCCAACTTTCACTTAATAAATTAATGTCAGTCCATATGCTTTCTGCTGTTGGTTTCATTATGATGCGTTTGACTTTGACCTCCTCTTTTTCTCTGTGATCATGGATCTCCACAATAAGACATCCTAATCGTGTCATATTAGTACTTAATTGTGCTTGATTGTATATAGCACTCGTTACCATCATAATATCGACAAGATGCTTGGTCAAACACATCCATCAAATCACTTGGAAGTTTTTTGTTTTGAATACAGGTGAGGAAATCCTAGATCAAATGTTACTATCATCATCTTATGATTAATGAATATCTCGCTTACTTTAAATTGACTTTTATAGGAAAAGAAACCGTCCTAAGAAGAAGCAACAAGTCTAAATAAGAATACTAATAATATCAACACAACTTTACCTCATGTTCAAATTTAAAGTAGGTAGGATACAAGTGGAGACAAAGTGAAGGTGGATCGCTTACATGCTTTGCAAGTAAATCTAACCAAGGCGCTTAGTTGTGGAATGAACAGTAATAGAAAGCTTATTTACCTTTTTCATCTCGTGAAGACGAAAACGACGACGACTTTTTTTACATAAAAAACAAAAGATTAAATCAAATGATAACAAACAAAAAGAGTTGCTTTACTTTTGTTCTTGTAGGAGGCCAGCGTGTTCCATTTGCCCTACGAGATGTTGTCAGACTAGAGCCTTGTCGAGAGTGATATTCTGCTAACTGCGTGATGGCATGTTGATTGGATTGTAGTTTTGCCATGACTTTGGTA
>VCJC01003193.1:26211-39050 GCA_024140195.1 Backusella luteola | reverse complement strand
GGTTTTTTTTTTTTTTTTTTTACTTTTTAACTCCTTGTTTTGGTTTGCGTTTTTGAAAAAAAAAAAGAAACTAAAGGTGTTTCTTATTGTATGTTGCTACTGAGCGAAACTTCTGGTTGGTTCACCTCAAAAATAAAAATTAACTGCTACAAAAAATAATCACGTGATTGAAACAGACGACGTCTTCCCCCTTAATATAACAATCAACACGCTCTTGTTGAAGCAAAGTGGAGTTTTTCATTGTTGAAGTGTTGCTTTGGGTTGCTATGAAGACCTCTATCGTTTCTGTTTATGTCAAGATATTTAATTGTCCGCTCGTCATGTTGTTCAAACACTTTTGGCGTTTGTAGACAACAAGGTGACAACGCATCCAAAATACCAATTGATAAGCTAGAGACGTTACGAAACGTCGCAAATATAAAAGACACTTACTTCAATATAGTTGAAAGGACTAAAAGCAGACAGCTTGGATTTTGAATAAACGAGGTATTCATTGTGTGTAACTCGATTCCTTTTTTTCGTGCTTTAAATTCAACTGTGGTTGTCAGCGTATATGCACTTACCAGTTCGTCAAGTTTTCAGGTAGCAGAGGGTATATGTAGAACCGACTGATCCAGCAATATTGGCCTTTATATTGAGCAGAGTAATGTATAATTGGCTTGATTCTTTCACCAAGTATCCAATAGACTTTCTTTGGGAGATGGAATGAATAGCATTAGATTAAATATACAATAAACAGCATGTAAAACCTTCCTTGAGTAATGCCATATATTAAAATGATTCAATGGAAACAATAATAATTACAATATAAACCAGTTTATTTTCATTCATAGCTGCACTTGTTTAAAACAAGTATCACAAAAGACAGTTGTGCTACCACTATAGGTTTTTATTTATTTGTAATACTATCATATTTCTGTATTTTACAAAGTCAACAAAATTAAACATGCTATGTTTCAATAGCAATTGATTGTTATACTATTACCTGATAGTTTTGGTTTTAACCTATCAAATACATTCACCATTTTATAGACAAAGGTCTAATGATTTGATTGAAGAATAGCTGCAATGCTCAATTGAGAGAGGGAGAGGGAGAGCAATTGTATTTACATGTTTATTCCGTTATTTCCAAATAGGGGAAGAAAAAGTTATAAAAAGAAAAAGTAGTAATATATAACTGCAATATTTCATTAATTGATGAATCACCAATCAATACAGGGTTTGTTTCCAACCAGGGAAAGCTGCCATACACTCTAGAATGCATAAAATTACCTATTTTATCCATCAAATAAACATCTTGTTTCTTTAACGAGTAAATAAAGTATAAATCTACTGTTTTCTTTATTGGCTTTATACTAAAAATAATAATAATAATATAAAAAAGTGGGTAAATAAAAAAATAAAAAAAAAGGAGGGAGAGGGAGAGAGAGAATGTCTTATTTTGATGACTTTGGATGATCATATTTTGGTTTCCAAATCCATGAATTGCCCATGATGCCTTGACCTTGTTTATCTGCCTTTCGATAGTATTTAGCAGCAAGATAAGAATCCTTTTTGACACCTTGGCCCTTTAAATAGCATTGTGCGAGATCATTTTGAGCGTCAGCGTCACCCAGATCGGCAGCTATTTTAAAAAAATAGACGGCAGACTCTTTATTTTTCTTGCACTAATAAAAAGAGTGTTATTTTGTGTGTGTCATTATTAAAATGTTGACTTACACCCCAACCGTATCTGAAGGAGACACCCAATTCATAAATTGCCATAATCAATTCGTTCTTGGATGCTGATTTATTAAGAGTGTCTTTGATGTTGTTCAAGTCTTCTACAGCGTGTTCAGCTGCCTTTTGAAGATATTGAAATGCAGTTGCTTCATTCTTTTTACAGCCCTACAAGTATTGTTAGAGCGACAAGAGTATATGGACACACACATACACACAACTTACCCAGCCATGCCTCATAGAGACACCAAATAGGAACATACCAAGGGGATTCCCCTTTTCAGCAGCCACTCGGAACATGTGGGTTGCCTGTTCAAATTGACCTTGTTCATGAAGTCGAATGCCCTGTTGCACCATTTCATCCAATTCATCTTGTTTTCCGCTTATGGGTGTGACGGGCGGTCCAACAGAGACAGGTGAGGGGTTGTAGTCGGTGTCCATTGTCAATGGAGGCAAGTCATCATCATCAGTATTGCTATTAATCTTAATATTAGGAGTGGTGTAGCTGTCGGTATTATTGTGATAAGAGGTATTATTATTATTATGGTAGTGGGTATCATGAGACATAATTTGACTGACAGGTTTTACGTTATAACTTGACATGTTTGGTTCTATTAATAAATATGTAAATATTGTGGTTGCCATGGTGATATTGTATATGTAAAGTTACCAATGTAGGTTTCTCGACTCTGTCCTGCAACAAGCTGGGTATTGGGATCAATCAAGGACTCACGATTTTGTTCATGCCATTGAAACTGCTGAGACTAATTTAGAAAGATCAGTCTTCAAGTACTAAAACTAAAGGCACTCTTACATTATGCTCATTTTCGAGATCGAGTCTATAATAATAATAATGATAATAATAATAAGAGTTTGGTGTGTTTAGAGCAAATTAAATTAACTATTTAATAAATCATTTGTTTGTTTGTTTGTTTGTTTACTTTTGGGATTTGTGTAAATGTACTGATAGCTTCTTAAACATATTTTATAAAGGAGTGTTTTGCTTATAAAAGAAAGAAAGGATAAGAATAGATGAAGGATAATAAAATAAAATAAAAAAGAAAAATAAATTAATTGATTTCCTTGTGAGTCGACTCCATTTATGGTCAACATAAAAAAAGCTATTCTCCACCTTATTTGAGTTTCAAAATATGGAAAAGAGAGGGGAATTGCTTCTCTTCCAATCAAATCACAAAGATGAACGGACAAAGATTATCATATTTATGAGCTTTAATTATAAAATGCTGTAGATCAGTTATTCATTTGAGTAACCGTCTTTTTTTGACATTCATAAATTGTTTCAATCAAAGGAGTTTATTTAGCATAGTATTTTCCTCAAGTTGAGAAACACCAAGCAATCGGGTTGTTATTAATAAATCAAGATTAATGCAAAAAATAAACTTGAGTCTACTTGGATCCTTGGTGTATGAAAAGATAATGCAAGATTATCTTGATTTATCCCTTGGTTAGCTTGATGTTTTCTTTAGCGTTGAGGTGTCTCAAGGTCGCTTTATCCACGAGCTTCAGATTGTACCAAATGAAAAAGGTTTGGTTACTTGGTACAAGTTACTATTGAGTGGACAATGGCACTAGATATTAGGAAAAAACATCACTCAAGGATTCTCAGATAGTTCCAATCAATTCCATGTCCTTTGTTAAAAAAAAGCAAGAACAAAAAAAATAAGTGACAAGCGGTATAAAGATCGCCTAGCAGTAAAAAAAAAGGAAAGAAAATGTGTCAAAAAATGATGACAAAGGAGGGAAAAAAACATTACTCTTACGATAATCAATGATCGTAAAACCAGAGTAGGGAGTACAATCAAGGGACATAAATGGCATGGCGGGAAATTTCTACAGAAAATACATGGGAAGTATTTTGTGGCATGCATTACAATTAACATGATTCAACAATCATTTACCGTAAGAAGAAAACCTAGAATAGTCGATGTAAACGAAAGTGCAGAATTGCATAAACCTAAAATGTGTCGCATATCAAGCTAGAAGACCAGTTCAATTATAGGATCAGAAAATTACTTTTATCATTGGTATTGCTGGTATCTCCACGTAGAATATCAACCATCCAATAAACACAGTTGATATAGCACTAGAGCAACCAATCGTCTATCTTCCGCAAAAGCATGAATCGGAACACCAGCCAAAAGAGAAGATAGTGCCTCAGTAAAAATAGTGTATAGTAAGTACTTTTAATCTTGGAGAAAACTTGATAGTAATTATAATATTCTCATGCATAATATTTTCTCTTCATATACTTTTGCAACTCCCTTTCTACTTTAATACGTATTTGGGCAAGCTTAAAAACAATAATTGTTGGCATTAATTAAAGACTCACGTTTTACATCATTTAAACTCTTTGACACTTGTTGGTAAATTTCTTTTGAGAGTTTACTAGTAGCTGGTTGCTAAATTTTACTTATTCATTCAAACTGTTATTTCAACTTAAAATTCATTTCTTCATAAGCCGGCGTTTATGAAAAAATACAGAGGGTTTTTCTATCCAGGTAAAGGTACCTTTTTTTTTCTCAAATCAACCATTTTATGTAGGACAAATCTTACCTGAATCTCCCCCAGCTGCGGCAGGGCCACATGAATGTGATGTTTCTCGTCCATAAATAGGGGTACGTTGTGACTCATCTCATTATATTAAGTCCCAAAAATCCCTGCGTCGTAACTTGAAATCGAATATAAATATCATGGTCAAAACAGGCTGCGGCTTTACTTTCTTTTTATATTTTCTTTATTTCTTCTAAGTTCAAATAACGCATCAAAATGACTACTACAAAAACCATGGCCAATGAGCCTGTTAAATATCCAAAAATGATTGTTTTCGACCTTGATCGTACTCTTTGGACTAGGTGGTAGGGCATCAAGATAAAATGAGAAACCAATAAACCATTAATTATGCATATATAGGATTGGTACTACTGGCGGTAATTCATTAACAAGGAGTAAAATGCTTCACATATTTTAATGGTTATTAATATTTAATATTACAAAAGGACCACCCTTTGTTTATGACGAAAAGTCAAATACAATCTATAGAAAGTAAATAAAAAAAGGAAGGGGCTTAATACAAAAATGACAGAAAATAACCAACATCTACATTTATAATTATAGAAAAAATAAAGTATTAGGACTCTACGAGACAACATCTACTATTCTAGCACTAATAAATGAATTTCCTAATACCAAGATTGGAATAGCATCAAGATCAGGGGCAACAGCTTGGTAAAGAAATAGTAAATCATACCAATGGATGAAAACGTAACCCACTTTCTACTCAGGGCCAAGGAGGCACTCTCACAATTAAGAATCCCCGAATTAGATACCACAGTGATTGAGGTTATTGACTTCATGGAGGTCTACCCGGGAAGTAAACTAAAGCATTTCAAGGCACTCAGTAAAAAATCGGGTATAAGCTGTAATGAAATGCTCTTCTTTGATGATGAAAGTAGAAACCGTGAAGTCACCTCCCTTGGTGTTCATTTTGTACTCGTTGATCCGAAAGTTGGTGTTACTCTTCAACAATTTGAGGATGCACTACATGACTATGCTGAAAATCAAAATTTAGACAAATAGGAACGCTTCATCATGCTGTAAAATATATATATATATATATATATATCAATCGTTATCATCTGAAAATGTTTCTATGACTTGGCAATTATTTAAGATTGAGATATAGTAGATGATGTGGGATAGAAAATGAATACATAGAAAAATAAACAAAATCAGAGAGAATCAATATGAAGAGGCTTTCATTTTTAGTATTAAATTAACACGCACTGTTTTATATATACTATTTTTATTAATTAAAACTAAATAATTGAAATTATAACACTAGTCCATATCAAACAGACTTGTCGCTCGCTTATAACGTATTGATTTCTGGTATACACGCAAATAATCGTAAATAGGTCCCTTGTGTTCACCTTCACCTCCTCGACTCCAGCCCAAAGCAAATGCACTTTCCATCATGCGCAATACATATGTTTCATGAACTAGTTCATTTCCTCTCATATTATTATAATCAGTCGATGCCTGTGAGATTGCTGTTGGTAGTGTTGTCAAATCATCAAATAAATAAGAGTTGAAGTTGTTTCCGGTAAACTGAGACCGTCCAGTCAAAAATTCACGCATTCCACCAGCACCTGTAGATATGACAGATGATCCAAACAGTAATCCTTCAGCTGCCACCAATCCAAAACTCTCAGTGATACTTGGTACATACACAAAATCTGCCGCTGCTCTAAACAGCGATAACCATTCGAGTTGCTGTTCGTCTTCATAAATAAACACGACATCGTCAGGGTTGCGATCCTTTAGACGTTTCACCCAGCTGAACGGGTAATTGTTTGGCTGACCAACAATAGCAAACTTCATGCCATTCTCCTTGAATAGTTTTACGGCGGTATCGAATGTCTCGAGGCCTTTATTATATTGAAATCGGCCCACAAATAACACGAGTGGTTTATCTGCATCCTGTTGATGTAACCAGCCAGTTTCTATCAAATACTGCTTTGCTCTAAGTTTGGCTTGAGTGACGAAATCTGTCTTTTGTGTGGAGAGGACCCAGTTGACATCACCGCGCTCCAATCTTGACACGATGAGATCCTTTGCATAATTGGGATACACCAGTTCCAGCTCTGTCAAGTTTCCATCAGTAAACGGATTGACACTGCTGCTGAAATCGATGCCATTGCTGATACCATGAAATGCACGTGCCTGAGCCTTGTTTAAAAGTGATTTCATGACAAGTTCCTTTAAATAAAACTCCAATCGACCTTCGATCATGTCCTTTGCCATTGACTGACTGACAAAGGTGACACTATCCGCGGCATCGATTCCATACGGACCCATAAACACTTTGTTTCCATACGTATAAGGTGCCATGACTTGTTTTGTCTCGCCCGAGCTCAAAAACTTGTCAACGTTTTCGACAGTGTTGGTATATTGCAACTCATCAAGATAGTCATGCATTGTGTAGACGATGGCCGGAGGTTGGGGGCCTAACAATGACGCCTTCTCGACCTCCTTTATATGCTTGGCCACATAGGCATTTGTTGCGCCATGCAAATGAACCACATCCACTCTCGTCTGATCATTCATTGGTGCAAATAGCGACTGTTCATGCTTTCCGGTTGCCTTCCAGATCAGAAATGCTGCTGCTGCTTTGTCGAAATACTGATACATCCATTCCTGAGGGAGTCCGTCTGGTGATGAATAAATCTGGCTGACTGTGTTTGCCTGGAATGCTCTATTAAAAGGCGAAACACGACCGGGACCAATTAAAAACACAGAGATCTTTTCACTCTTGGGTAGCTTCTGCATCTCCTTGTCGGGGTTAAAATAGTGGACCATGCGGAAGACCTTGAAATCAACCGTTTTTATGTTTCCTTTGGCGTCTCGGATGGTTGTCACAAGCTCGGTGTGTCGTTTAACGGGGAACTTGTCCTTTTGTCGAAGAAAGCCATAATAAGGCATAACAATATAGGGCTGGATCAGGCCTGTGCGCAACTGGGCTTGTGCGAGCGAAGTAAGCACGGTGCCCATTCCTCCCATAGTGGCAGGCCCGAATTCTCTCGTTACATGATAGACTGTTGTCTTTTGCCCGGCCTGTATCGGTGCACTTGTATCCAAAGGCGTATACGGAATGGCGGGATACTTTTGAATGTCTAAATCATACACGATTCAGGCCTCATCTTTTAATAAGAACGCTTGGGGTGGGTGAAGGAGGGTAAACTTACCGAAGCGAACTGGCTCGGGTGCATACGATAGTAAAGTGGCACAGGTGAAAAACAAGATGAGCTCAATGAAGCCGAAAACGGCGACAAAGACGACTAAAAGATGCCACCATCTCCAACTGCGAGAGGATTTGTGCTGAAAGGGAAATGTGTTGTTTTGTCTGAATGGCGCTCGTTGTCTAATCCCTGTATTTCTATTGTTGGTTTCCAGGGAGACAGCCAAGCCATCCTTTTTTGATATCGGGAGCATCCTGAAAAACCAAATACAAAAGAATCCATTTTCTCGAATTTAAACTTGCTTTTCCGTGACTTGGTCCGCCTTTTTCGACTATTTTTTCGACTATTTTTTTTCTTTTTTTTTTCCCTAATTCTTCTCTTTTCCACCAAAAACAAATGGCTTTGCCACGTTCACATCAAAACGCGTTTACACCAAGCGAAGTTGAATTTATTGCGAGCAATGAAATGATCAAGATTATACCAAACAGACGCTTTGATCGGCTAGACCTGATTCAGGTATTGTTTTATATTCACTTGCTGAAACGGGCTTTGCTTAACGTGTTTTTGACAGATGCCCATTAATAGATTCCAACCACCGTTAACAACAGAAGTGCCTGTGTGGCTCGCAATACTGATGAAGAAGAACAACAAGTGCTCGATTCAGTGTCCTGAGTGGCTCACTGTTGGTAAATACAATACTGTGAATAGTTGAAGTAAAATTGACGTTGTGGCGATAGAAAATCTGCTAAAGAAAATTGAAGAAGAGGAAAACGAAGAAGAATTCAGTGCAATACCTTTTCACTACATGGAATTATCGCAAATGCTGATGAATGAGTAATTATTTCGCAATTATCATCATTTGATCAGATATTCATTCGTTTTCATAATAACACAGCGCCAGAGAAGACATTCCCAATGCAGAGCAAATCCAAAAGCTACTTCAAGACCTAAGAGAAACTCGACAGGTAAAAGCGAGAACGGGTTTGAAATACCTTGATGACAAATGGCTTGGTGTAAGTATGACTGATGAAAAAGAAGAAGAGAACCAGTACGTTGATATTTATCTTAGATGAACAATCTCTCATTAATGGAAATCAACGAAATTCGACCCTTCTTTTCACGTGCATTTGATGAAATGAGAAAACTAAACTCTGAAGGTCGCTCCACCAATAGAGAATAACAATTATACCCTTTTTTATTAGAAATAAATAAAGTTTAAGCAAATCTTGGTACGGTTGAGAAGGGCTGGATTGGAGTCGTCGACTCTAATTCAAGCGCATAAAATAAACATGCTTTTGTTCTATCCAATCGTTGTGTTTTGCGGTATATCTCACCCAAGAAAAACCTAATCATCCATGCCATTAGTATTTGCTATTATCATTAAAGATAACCAACTTACCATGCTTCGGCACAGTCCCAGCCATTCGTCTTTGTCAGCGCATTTAAAATACCTTCTGCCATCTCGAAACTCTCTTGCATAACATGCGTTTTTGCCAGCCATAAATGACAACGCACATCATTAGGATGAATGGCCAGGCCTTTAGAAAATGACGCCTGTGCTTGTTCTATATCGCCTTGACTCAATAGTAATTGGCCAAGCACACACCAAACATATGGATTGCCAGCACAATTGACCTTTTCTGCCTCTTCTATTGCCTTGTGTGCCTCATCTAATTTTCCCAGTTTTATAAACATGTCTGCGGTCAAGAGCCACAGGTTGGAAAGAATAAGCTCGGATCTTTCTTTACGGTGCAGGGTTCGTATGCTGGGTTTACTGGGTACATTGGTTGGTTGTAAGATGGATTGCGCACTTGTGATGGAAGGTGCAATGCTATGTAATGATGTAGCAGAAGATACCCCAACTGCTTTTAATTCTAAACAACAACAAGTAATAACATCAATAAAGTGTTGGTAAATACCCTTATTATCGTATTACCTCCGTAAGGTCCTGTTGATAAAGATTGTGAGCTATTCTGTGATTCTTGAGGCAATTGGAGCGACTGAGCGTCAGATGATTTCAAGCGACTTGAACTACGTGAGCTAAAGAGATGAATTCCATGTAAATGATGATGATGATGATGCTGCTGCTGCTGCTGCTGCTGCTGCTGCTTTTCCTCTTGACCTGGGACAGTTAATGTCTGACCAGGATTTGAAAAAGGTGTAACTCTGGACGACAGATTTGAGGCTGATCTTGCGCGACCGGGGACGAGCGTATGACCCTCTTTTGTTACATTTTCATGTGATCTTGATCCTAAATAAGAACCTGATAGGTCTGTGCCATGGCTTCCGCTACGTCCACGACGATGTCTACTCTCAGCGGCTGTATGCAGCTCATTCAAATTACCCAACGAACCTGAGATAACCATACCATTATGCGCACCTCCATAAGAGAGCTGATCTTGTTCGCTTAAAGAGTTCTCGGGCACGGCGATCCTACCATAGGATGTAAACAAAGTCTCGGATGATTCAAGAGCAGATTCCGGTCCATTTAATGCAAACAATAACAAGGTACGGGTCATTTGGAACAAAATGTGATACTCAGACTCATCATGTCCCCAGGTTTTAACTGCTCCATTATAGCCGCTCTGATTTGTTTGATTATCACTAAACTCGCCCATATCAGACTGCTGTAAACCCACTTGGCATGTTTTCAATGCTTGCTTAAAGTCGCCTTGACCAGGACATGAAACGATCAAGGTGAAAAGATGCCAGGAGGGTAAATGTGATGAATTGATTTGAAGTGCCTTGGTAATGGATTGGAATGCTTGACCAACATCATGCATTTCGGCATGCTGAAGCGCCAATTGATAGTAAGTTTCCCATGATTCAGGATTCAATTCTACAGAGTGTTGTAAGAAAAGGAGTGCCTTTTCGTGATAGCTAGGTCTTAGATCTTGATCAAATGCTAAATCAAAATAGATAAGCCTTAGTATGGATTAAAACACTAAATAGCAGTACTTACTCTGACATCCAAGTAATCCATAAGCGGCACCTACTGCACGATACACATTTCCACCCAATTCCTTTAAGGATGTATCTCTTGATCCTTTAGGCTGTTCTTGATATAATTCTCGAGCAATTTCAGCAATCTCCACAGCATCTACACCTTTATCTAAATCTTTACAATACATTTTAATGGCTATGATCAATAACTCCAAAACCTGCACCACGTTGATTTGCTCGCTCTTTTTTATGTCAGCAATCGAATCCGGTTCCTCCTGCTCAATATCACCGTCAAAGACAACCGGGTGCTTGAGTACCGGTACCGGGATATTCAAGCCAGTTTTATCCGTTGCCAATGCATCTCCATTTTGGCGTGTCTCTTTCCAACCATGCGACACAAGACCAACTAAATAAAGATAAGACTGTAGGGCATGTTCCGCTTCATCATATTCACCGAGGCGCACAAGCGCGAGAAAGAGGTGGCGGGTGATACTATGCGAATTGAATGTCCGTTGCGATGCACGATCAAGGACCTCAACAAAACCTCTTAAATCGTATGCGGTTGTACCGATCAACTCAAAATCACTTGCGAATTGATCAATAAAGTCCAGTACCGGACGATTCACCTGGCCTGCTTTGGGCAACGGCACTTCCAAATAAAGCATCTTTTCATATATGGTATGGAGTTGCGACTGTTCCACAATAAAGTACTGTTGCTCCAATTGCTGCTGTGTATCGGGATGATCGGCAGTACCGACCGGGAGTGCATACTGACCCTCTCGATACACGGACGAAATGAAAGAAAGGGAATAACGGGTAGCTTTTAAGCGCTTTTGCAAGCGCCATTGTGGGGGCTGGACTGTCACCAGCATTTGGTATTGACGCATAATTTCCAATAATGACGAAACGGTAAAAGAAACGCTTTTTTTTAAAAAAAATAGGTAAGTATACATAAATAGAAAAAATACATGATATATCAAGCTTACTCGTCACTATGACCCCATAGAATAGCCCTATAAAGAGCTTCCTCTCCCCATTCTATTAATGACTTGCATTTGGCCGCACTATTTTCGGAAAGCAAGCCCTCTATTCCTTCATAACTTTGAATTGCAGCGGGTGTTTGTCCAGTTAATTCCAGAGAAATAGCTTTTTTTTAAAGTATAAGTATATCAAGAATACGTCATACTCTCACGATTTGGTTTTACCTTTAATAGAACGAGCCTGTAAAAACAAAACAAGACCATAGCCTTGACTAACTTGTTCTTTTTCAAATGATAACTGCTCAATTATCTCCAAGGCATCGTTATATTGCCCGCATTCAAAATGGGTACGAGCTAGTATGATTTTAGCAAACTTGAGATATACTTTTTAGAAAAACACATATTAATCTGACAATAACATAATATAGATTTACCTCTCTTTGGGCATGGTTTACGTTATTGGGGTCTGATAACTGAATAGCGGCCCTGAGTTGGTTTTGGATGGATCTTAGCTGTTCAGGCTGCACTCGTGTTTCCATGGAGATAGACAAAGGTGTGTCACTATCGTAAGTGACACTGCTGGCGCGAGCAGCGTTCAATACTTGAACTAGACTGTTTTCCGCGACTATTGTCTGCTCCAATACTACTTTATTGCGATGAGTTTTTTAAGGGAATTGAGATGTTTTCGCATCTCTATTAAAGAAACTTACTGGCGCCTTCTGGATTGTATTTCTTATATCGTCTGCCCAACTCTGGTAATGCAGACCAGTTGCCATTGCAGCGTGCAAGATCAATGTCCTTGGCTATTTGTATTGCTTTGGAAGACATAAAGAGAGAAAAAGATATAAATAAACCAGAAAGAGAGTGTAAAATAAATAAATAAAAATAAAAATGATGTTTAGTATCTCAATCGGGGAAAGCGGCATGGAGGAAGCGGAGTCTTTTAACTAATCAATCCGTTTATTTCGACATGGCATGTCTGGCTTATTGTCGCTTTAATTGGCGTCGCTTTTTATTTACAGCAACTATTATGACCTTTATTATCACCCAAGCTGGTCCATGCCTTTTGTTTTAATAAAGCAAAACCCAAAGTTTCCACTTTTAGATATTTTTTTAAGCATATAAAGTTTATTTATGCGAGCTGTATGTAAGGCTATGAATCCAATTTTAACATACAGTTTTATTTTATTAAGCGACTATTTCCATGTCCTCAATATATACGTGTCAACAATACAACAAGCTTTAATTCTATTTATCTAATAAAATTACATTGATTGTCTAATCATAACATACAGAGTCTATGCCAAAGTAACTAAAGATATATGAGCACCTCTTTTCTCTTTTTTTATCTCCGCTAAACTTACTTGATATGGCCAGTAGCACTTCGAATATCAAAAAGAATTCCACATAACGATGATTCAAGCACTGGTGTACATAT
>VCJC01003191.1:19586-33224 GCA_024140195.1 Backusella luteola | reverse complement strand
TAAAATTTTTTTTTTTTTTTTTTTTTTTTTTTTTTTTTACATAACCTTTCAAATAAAAAGTGAGAAACCACCCCAAAGCACACGGAAAATAATTATTCCGTGAAATTACAAACCCCGCTTTCGCGCTTTTTACTAAACTCTAAGGGAAATTCTTGTAAAGAGTACCCCCTAATGAAAATCATCTTTTTCTTTTAAAATCTATACTCTTTATTATAAATGCCATCTAAAGTAACTCAAAAGTAATAACATCATATTGATACAGACTCGGGGCATGATTTCGTGCCTTTTTTAACAACTTTTCCATAGTAAATCATTTAGCAAACAAAAAAAAAACTACCAAGTAGAGGATCATAATTCAGGTATCACGTATAATACTACAGAGCAGAATAAAGAATATATGATATAATGAAATTTATATCTTGGAATGCTGTCTTTCTTCATTTACAACCATATTTGCTGGAAAACTTTGCTTTGTCGTAAGTCTAATTTATTAGATCAAAAATACATATTGTCATTATTTAACATTGCTCCGCTTCTCTTATTTATGATAATCGCAACTGTTCCTCAAATCATGATTACTATTGCAAAATATCAACTTTCATTTAATAAAAAATGATACAAACTACCCCAGCTGTGTATCACAATATGTACTAGGCAGAAAGAAATGGAAAGTTAGACATCTACGTAAAAGCTACTTTGATATTTTTCATTCACTAAAAGAAAAAGCATTTTAAGAAAAGAAAATAGAGCTAATACAGATCTTTTAATATAGAAAAAAAAACCTGTTTAACGTGTATTTCAAAAGAAGTGTTTTTTTTTCCTGCTTTTTTTTTATATGAGCACAAAACTCCCACTTTCGACGCATCTGAATGCAAAAGAAATTTTAAGGTGCATATTTGCTTATTTTATGACTGTGGGACATCGTTCGGAGTACATCAAGGACCAAATACGACTTGAGTAGCTCGCACTATTTTGATAGATGGTGTTGCCAAAGTATTTTCCCATCAAGTTTATTGTGAATGCGTACATAAATAAATGCATACATATACGCATGATTGAAAGCTGAATATGGCAAGTTTGGTGATAATATAGTAAATTCACGCTCTACATATGAAAGAGGTTATTTCCCAAATATTAAAAGTCATCATACAAAATGCACATATATCAAGTTAAATAAATGACCTTCGGCGAAAAATCCAGCATACCTGCAACTAACCCTAGTCATATAAATTATTAAGATTTGACATGCTTTTATTTACTCATATATTCTTAAGCAACCAGTAGGATAGAGGATTTTATATTGCTAAGCTAGCCAGTCAGAGGAATATCTTTCATAATTGCTAATAATGATAACGGTGATAACAGTTCATCTGTAAAGAGAACTAAATCGATAAGTAGGCATAATAGAACATGTATCCCCCCTACATGCAAGTTTAAATTGCCTCGAAAAAGTCGAGAAAGATATCAACATGATGACTATTTGTGAAGAAAGAAAAAACCATGTTTTTGTTGATAATAGCAAAAAATGAGTGCGTTAGGTAAACATAGTAAGAGCCCGTGCTGCTTCGAGCGTTAGGTAAATGATGAAACCAGTTTCTATAAAGTACTCATTAGGTGTTGCTTCTGTCAAGCATACCGTATACTGAATAGGAAGTTTAAAAGTTTAAAATTGTAGTTGCTGCCACTGGTGAAGGGTATATGCAGAATTTATTCTAAAATTATTGGTACTTGACGATAAACAACGCTCAGAATTGCTTATAATCATCTTCAGAAAACAATAAATAAAAACTATTATTATTAATATGGTAAAGTAAGCATCTCTTTCGTCTAATATTCACTTTGAAAGGCCATTTGTTTTTCTGGGTAAAACTTACTATTCTCAAATCCTTTTTTTTTTCGTTTATTTGGTTTATTTGCTTTTTGCATACAGCTGTACAACAATGTTATATATTCACTGAAACCCCCTAATAATACAACATTTTTTTCTGTTAACTTTTGAATTGTTCTTTTTTTTCATTTCTTTTTTTCTCTCTCTCTTCTTCAATTTTTTTCTCTCAAGAAAAATGGCAAAGGATAGCCTTGAAAATCCACAGCAAGAAAAGGTCAACAAGAATGGCGTCCCGCTATTTAAACAAAAGGTTACCAAGCTGGATGTCTCGTTAGACAACGAAGTCTATTATGAGTTTGGCGGACCCTTGGGTGTCTGTGCCATGATGACAGGTTTTCCTTGTCTGATGCTTTATTTCTGGGTCTGTCTCGAGTACCACCAGGGCAAATTAATTTACCCTACTTCTTTAGCTGACTTTAAGCCTTGGTTCTTTCAAGAAATTGTGGATAAAATCAAAATTGGTGCAATGCCAACAGTCTGGGCTACAAAAGTGTATATGGGTTATGTCTTGTTTTCTTTCATATTGGCTTATACAATGCCTGGTCCTGTTATAGAAGGCTTGCCTATCCCTTCACTTGCAGGAAAAAAGGTAAAAACAAAACGCGTATAAATATTTTTTAAAGAAATTAATTAATAGTATACCCGGAAATAGCTTAAATATTTATGTAACGGTTTATCATCTTGGTACTTTACATTGGCCTTTTCGTGTATCTGCCACGTGACAGGCTTCTTCCGCCTGACCTTAATAGTTGATCATTTTGGTGAACTCATGACAGTCGCTATGCTATGGGGCTTTTTTATGTCAGGCCTTGTCTACGTTTTTAGTTCAATGATGGGAAAAAATCATCGTATGTCTGGTAATTTCTTTTATGATTACTTTATGGGTGCCTGTCTCAATCCACGCATTGGTAAGGTTGATCTAAAGATGTGGGCTGAAATCAGACTCCCTTGGCCAGTGCTTTTTTATCTCTCATTATCATGCCTTTTGAAGCAGTACGAAACATATGGTACTGTAACCACTCCCGCTGCTTTTATGGTGCTTGCTCATTTCTTGTATGTAAATGCATGTCAGAAAGGAGAGGAATGTATCCCTACATCTTGGGATATTTTTTATGAAAAGGATGGTAAGTTATATAGCTTTTATATGGTTAAAAGGTTTAAATGGTAGGATAGAAGTATACGGAATATATATATATATATATATATATAATATATGAGAGGAATTGGGAAGAGCGAGAGAAAGAAATAATTGTATTACACAAAGAGAAGTTAAAATATTCCTTGTTTTTTTTTCCCCTTAAAGGATTCATGCTAATTTTCTGGAATATGGCTGGTGTCCCTTTCACATACTGTTACGCCTCTCTCTACCTTATGAAATACCAACTCACTACCGGAAGTGCTATCACCCATAACCTCCCTTACACAGTTTTCCTCTACGTCGCATTATTGGCTGCATACTATGTCTTTGACACAGGAAACTCTCAAAAGAACCGCTTCCGTATGGAACAAAATGGTTCTTACATTCCACGTAAGGCTGCATTTCCTCAACTACCTTGGGGTCATATCAAGAACCCCAGCTATATCAAAACCGAACATGGAAATTTATTATTAACTTCAGGTTGGTGGGGCATTGCACGAAAACCTCATTATACTGCAGACCTTGTCATGGCCATATCTTGGGGTCTAATTACTGGTGCAGGTTCCTTCTTACCTTATTTTTATTTTTGTTTCTTTGTCTGTGTACTTGTGCACCGAGTGTCTAGAGACATGGAGCGCTGTGCTAAAAAATACGGAAAGGATTGGGACAGATACTGTGAGAGAGTACCTTATATCTTTATTCCTTACGTTTACTAATGGTTGGCGTTAAAATTAAATTTAATAAAATATCACACCATACTTTTTATTAATAACTTGAGAATGACAATCTCTTTTTTTTATTTTTTTTATTTCTTACAAACTTAAATGAAGATAAACTATCAAATATCCAAACATGTATTATTTCTATATGTATTTTTTATTTGCAAGTTATAAAAAGTCAATTAATGAATAGATGATAGTGTCAAAAAAGGGGGGGGTAAAAACTATATTACATGGGTTTCTTATCTATACAACTATTTTGTCTTATTCTACCATGCCATTTTAGCAACAAAACTATTTGGATATCTTCTAGCAATAAATTTTCTTGTTTCATCAAAAGTGAGAATCATAGCGGACCAGCCAAAGGGTATAAACCAGTATTTAATTGGAATTGGGGAAGTCTGTAAATAGATATTAAAAACAGGCACATAGAGAATAATGATAGCAAGACCTAATGAGCAAAGCATGGCAGCAAACAAATAAAGGTTCTTTGAGGGACCAACAATTGGGTTTACATGGATGATGGAAAGTCTTCTTGAGCGAGTGGAAAACAAGTTACCCCACTGACAGATAACCAAGTTCACAAAGTAGATGGACTGTGCAACATTGACCAGCTGTTGGATTTCATCGGCAGTATATCCCATGTAGCCATCCGGACTGTTGAACTTGTTGAAGGACATAAATATGGCACTTGGGGGAAGCCCATTTTCACTCATGAAGTAAAAGAACAAGAACATAGAGGAAAGCATTTCTTGTAAACCAATGAATCCATAAGCATGAAACAAAAGTTTAAAGTTGACAAGGCGGTCCTTTTTGGGGCGTCGAGGTGGGCGTTCCATAATACCAGCTTCTGTCTTTTCCATCATCAAAGCCGTAGAAGGGAATAGATCAATCAAGACACAGATAATGATCATCTGAAAAGAGGATAACGTTTGAGGACAACCCAAGAAGATGTTAACAATGACAGGCCATAATTCGGACCAAGAACCAGCAGGCAATAGATACAAGATTACTTTTTTCAAGTTGTCAAATACCAAACGGCCATTTTCAACGGCAACAACAATGCTAGAGAATTTGTCCAATAGAACCAAATCAGCGGCCTCCATGGCCACGTCACTACCACCACCCATAGCAATACCAACATCAGCGGCCTTAAGAGAAGGTGCATCATTGACACCATCACCAGTCATTCCCACAATGTTTTCGCGCTTTTGAAATTCCTTGATAATACGAAGTTTCTGGTCTGGTGTAGTTCTGGCAAAAACGATCTCTTCAAACTCGCAAACCTGTTCCCACTGGTTTTCATTTAAAGTAATCAAGTCAGTACCAGAGAGCAAGAGGGCTTTGGGTGAGGCAAAAGTATCGCTGCCATATGATTTCTCCTCATCAACAACGTCATTATTAGTTTCACGAATGAGAGCAGACTTGGTGTATTTTTCTACTTCTTCCATGGGCTTGGAGGGGTCCAGATCCTTAATAGTTTTGGGGGTTTCAGTGGTAAAGATACCAATCTGACGAGCAATGGCAGCAGCAGTGGTAGGGAAATCACCTGTAACCATCATAAATCGGATTCCGGCACGACGACAGATAGCAACAGTATCAGCACTTTCTGCACGAGGAGGGTCCACAATAGCAACCATACCAATAACACATAATTCTTCATTGCACTGAGTAGCCCATGTGGTAAATGAAGAAGAACCAGTATTTATATCTTGTGGAATTGTTTTTTGATGGATAATGCGACGAGCAAGTAAAAGTACACGTTTACCCTCCTGAGCCCATTTAGTTTGAGTTGCGACCAAGACATCCTTGTTGCTATCAGTCAATGGTTTTTCAATACCTTCAGGGTACAATACCGAAGAACAACGCTTCAAAAGAACATCAGGTGCACCTTTACAATGTAAAATCCAATCATTTGTAGTAATATTGGCAGAATCATTACTCATGGCAGTAGCAAATGAAGCGGTAGTAGGTCTATGAATAGTCAACATCCATTTGTTTTTGGAATTGAAAGGGATCTCAAAGATCTTTTCAGCACAAGTATTTGTATCGGCAACAGTAGCATGGGGATTAGCCTGCTCAGCAAATCGCAAAATGGCGGAATCAGTAGCATCACCAAAAACTTCACGAGTACGTATATCTTCATTCATTGTATCTGGGTTAAAACGGGCACCATTACAGAGAGCAGCACCTGCTTGAAGCTGGACAAATTGATGACCTAATGAACTGACATCTAAAGATTCCTGTACAATTGTATCACGGACGAGAGCAGATTCCATTTCATGTTCAAACACGCAAGTGTCAGAAACAAACATTTTGTTTTCGGTAAGAGTACCAGTCTTATCAGAACAAAGTACATTGACACTGCCCAAAGTCTCTACTGTAGTCAAAACCTTACAGAGAACATTGTTTTTCTTCATACGATTGGCAATCAAAGTTAAGCATAAGGTGACCGCAACAGGCATACCTTCAGGTACAAATGCAACAAGAACACTGATGGTGGCAACTAAAGCGGCAGGTAAAGACAAATATCCAGGATACTCCACTCGAAGCCAACCAGCCCAAGTACAAATACAGACAGTACCAACACTGCAAGAAAGAGCTACAATGATCATGACAAAGCGACGGATTTCAACCTGCAAAGTGGTAAGTGCACCATTATCAGACAAGGATAATTTTGCAATACGGCCCATCATTGTTCTATCACCTGTGGATGTGACTACACCAATAGCAGAGCCATTTACACAGTGAGTACCCATCATTGCAACATTGTGTGTTTCGAGAACATTCTCCTCAGTAGCATCAACAGTACCAGGGATTGGATCAGATTCACCTGTTAATATGGAGCGATCAAATTTAACATCATCAGTCACCTGGATAAGACGAAGATCAGCGGGAATCTTATCACCCATTTTGATATGAACAATATCACCCGGTACAAGTACAGTTGCGTCGCTGGAGCTGATTTTACCATCGCGTTGGACTAAGCATTGAGTGGGAAGCATGTTATTAATGGAGTCCATGACTTTTCCAGTTGACCAATCTTGCCAGGCATTAAAGAAGGCTTGGAGTAGAATGACGACCAATATGATGATGGCAAGTGCAAGGTTAAGAACTGAAGGATCAGGTTCACCGAGAGGCTTCCAAGATATCCTGGATAAAAAGGTAAGAAAATGAATAAACAACTAAAGTTGATATCTACTGTATCTTACCAACAAATAATACTAGCAACCCATAACAAAGTACAAAAACCACCAAAGAAGTAGCTGATCAATTTCTTCGTCCAATTACTGGGAGGCTTGGAAACACAATTACGGCCATATTGATCCTGTCGTTTTGAAGCTTGATTAGAATCTAATCCAAGTTCTATACTGGTATTGTATTGTTGTAACACTTGATCGACAGTAATTTTATGATAAGTAGCTCCAGTTAATTCTAAAAATAAAGTGATTAGTAAATTGTGTTTTATCATAAACTTTGAGCATTACCTTCTTCCAAGTTATTTTTCTTTTTTTTTTTATCCTTTACATTTTCAGCTTGGTGTTCAGAGACGCTGATAGATAAGGTACGGTAAGCGATGATAGCTTGGCTAGATGCAGTAGGTATTCTTTGGAGATCCTTGATAGAAACGCCTTTAGAGTTGGTACGATCTCTTAGTGGGATAGGGGCTCTCTCAAATTGAACCGTCTCGAATTGAATGGTTTTCTTTTCCTCTGGATCCGACATTTAGAGAAATAGTAGGTATTAGTGCCTTTTTTTTAGAGAAAAAAGAAAGTTTATCAAGAATAATTAAGAATTTAAAGGAATAAAAAGTAGCGAAAAGAGAGGGATTCTATTAGTTGGAAAAATAAACGTTGGTCTAATGTGTTCTCTATAATTGTATTTATATGTTTAAAAAAAAAAGAGTTTGATTCAGTTGTTTATATACCTATTCTTGGCAAACTTGACAACAAGTCATGTCACAAGAGGTAATAAAGCCTTTGGCAGATAACTTTGTTTTGAACTGCCGCTGACTTGAGAGTTATTTTGCTATTGGCCGATTTAAGTTGAGGCATTATTTCCAGAGGCCTTTCCCACTTTTGAGGGCGTGTGTGTTTGTGTGTGTGTGTTTACTAGCACTGAGGCTTTTTGCTCGCCTATTTTCAATTCTATGATTAATAAAAGTCCATTCTGTGATCTCTGATTTTGATTTTTTTATTAGTCGTTAGCCTGGTAGCTGTCCTCTACTAGTTTACTTTTTTTGCCCTTTTTTTAAAAAAAAAAGAGAGCAGCTTACTATAAATTATTACACATTATTCTATTTATTTTATTTTATTTAAATACATGCTTTAGTGCAACTGCATAATCTTATCTTTCTTGTATATAGTTTGCTTTGCTTTGTAAAGTAGCATATTTAAATCTTGTTCTTTTTACGAGATCAAAAAAAAAAAGAGCTCATTCGCAATAATCGGAGTCGGAGATTCAGGTTTAAACAACCCAATCAAAAGTGCGCTATTTTTCATAATTGAATAATGTCTATCAAAGTTTGTAGAATAGCACAAACCTTGTTTTAAGAGAGGAAAATGGTGATTAAAGGAATGAACGAAGTAAATACAGAGAAATAAAAGAGGAAGATAAAGTGGCAATTTTAATAGTATAGTGCTAAACTTGAATAAAGGATTATTTGTGAATAAACCGTTGATAGTTTTTCATCTCTTTTTCGCTTACTTACTTTATAAACATCCGAAAAGACAAGGTTTTCTTTTTGGTTACTCTATTTACTTTTTAATTCAAAAAAGTAAAAAAGAGCTCTCCTGGTATTAATTTACCAGATTAATACTAATAAGTGTTATCCAATACCATCCTGTGGAAACTTTTCAATCATACGTGAAAGATAAACGTTAATCTTAAGGTATTTGAGATATATATTAAGTCATTTGCTATTTGTTATCATTTGTCACACCTTAATGCTCTCATTTAAGAGCAAGTGTAGATGAGCAAATTATGCCAATGCCCCAACTTTATCCAAGCCATAAATCAGGAACACTTTGGTGTTGGATATAGATTTCGTCATACCAATTTAACGTTCACCACTTTTTTTTTTTTTTAATATTACATAATGTAAATATTATTTTGTTTAATAAATGTATTATTTTCATTGATCAACATTGATACTTAGAAATTGCCTGGCTTAAAATAATAAAATTTCGCCCTTCAATATTACATCTCTTTGATAAAAAAAAATAAAGTGGGAATGGCAATGATTCCATTGGAAATATAAAGATTGACGCCTTCATCTCTATAATTTTACCATAACAAGTTTTTTTTATCGCTGTTTTAACCTTTTTTCTCACTTTGGTTTCGGATTAATCTTGGCAGTGTGAATACAAGAATATGACAGAGGAATGGTATTCACTATGGCCCTCATTCTTATCTTAACATTTTCACGTCACTTAGATTGATTGAATAACTAAGAACTTATTTACTATATATAATAGTCTATGCAGGGGATAAATGTTGACATTGTTCAGTTTTTTGTCAACAGAAATCATCATAAATAAAATTGTCCAAAGATTAGAAGTCGAATGACTATAAGGGCATCGACACATCGAGTTAGAAATGAAATGTAGCATTCATATTAATACTCATATTATTTTTTTATTAGGAAATCTTTTTCTTCTTTCAACTTGACTGCACAGGTATTCAACTGACTTAAATGTTAAAAATATTATATTTATTTTTTCTACAAAAATAGAAGATCGTACCATTTGAAAAGAGGGTTATTTTTGTTTATTCTTCCAACAATTAACTCTGTTTTACAAATCATTTAGTGTAGACATCTCAAAACGTTTAATTTAACTATATTATAGTTGGTTCTATGCTTCTATTCGACTTTTATTTCACTTGTCCAAATAAAAAATAAATTGAAAGTTTAGCATTACATTACATGAAAATAGCACTAAGTGTCAATACAGCTGCTTTCACTGTGCGCTTTATGTATACTTTGTAGTGATAAAAATTAGATTAAAAAATTAATTCACTAAAATATAGAGCACTTTCTTCAGCTTGTTTTATCATTCATCTGGAGCTCTACTTATTTAAACTACTGTATGAAGTGAAAAGAAATGGATAGATGAATATCTTAAGGATTAACTGCGTTTTGATTTTTCCATTTTTTTTATCATCCCATGGATATATTATCTTATTGACAATGAACTGAAACATAGGCGATTAGTAACCCTCTTTTGAAAATCTTATATTTTTTATCCGGATTAAAAATAAAAAAATGACGAAGAATGCTTATACTTATACTTGTATATTAAAATTAATAAAACAAAATGATGATGAAAACAGCTAGCAACTATTGTATAAATGCTGGATTCTCTTAAACAAGATAGTGAAGATGAACCATAACATTAATCAGGAGAACCTTGACTATATTTATCAAATCGATCAATAAACCCTTATTTATTCACATATTTTGTCTTTTAATACTTTAAAAGGGAATTTAGTTTAGTTCAAACAAAGCCAAACAAAAATAATGTTAGAATCCTGCAAGTTGTAACTATTTTTAAACTTTTTATCGATCTATTTTTTCTTCTCTTTATTCGATCATATATTTACAGAGTCCTTTTCATTGCGCATTGATCAATTGTAACCATCCATCCTTTTTTGATTCTATCTTGTGAGAATATAGTAATAATATTTCAGTTTTGAAAATGCACATGTAATTTCTTTGGGGTTTAAATGATTGGCGCTTATATATTTATCAGGTTTGTCTGTCCAAAGTTCCTCTGGGCTCAAAATCATGTCATTTTATTTTAATCAATGAAAAAGAAAAAAAAAAAGCATACATAGTGTATATGCATTTAATATTGTATTTAATAATTCTAATTAATGGTAAAAACAAATTGAACCTTAATACTTCTTGATAATTATATATCCAAGTCATAAAATACAAACGGTTGAAGAAGACAGTTTATTATTACAGTACGAAAAGGAAAAAAAAAAAAGTGTTTATTTGAAAGGAGAAACAATCGTGAATGGACTGATCTGAGTTTTGCGCATGATTACAAATGCTCCTTTTTCCCTTTACTATCTGCTTGCTATGAAGAGCCTGCTACTACTGGCAAAATTAAAGCTAATATTCTTAATACAATGAAAAACAACAAATAAATAAATAGTTATTCATAATCAAAATATTTATTTATATCATTCATTTTTTTCTATAGGTCATTTCTATGTACAGTTTAATGGAGAGAAATAAAGAGGAGGAGGAAGTGAATGCAGTTGTGATCTTTGTTGTATATGTAAAATGAGATTTTCTTTTTCAAAATGGAGTGTGTTAATTTCAAATAAAGTGATATGTATATCAGTTGTATGTAGACAAAATGGGCATTCTAATTTTCTGTTTTAAAATCTGCAAAAGCTTGGTATTCTTGATCAATGTTATTATCTTCTGTGGATGAAGTATTATTGTTTTCGGATTTGGTTTCTTGGAGACTAGAGTGGTGATCGGAAGGGCTTTGGCTATTGCTATTGGTTGATGCAATGCCAAAAGAAGGGCTGTTGATGTTATACTCAAGGCGTGGTGATGAAGAGGTGTTATTTAATTGATCGGCAGAATTTCCTTCACTATTTGTAGCTTCTTGACCATAAGTGGGAGTAAAGTTTGATACATCTTGTTGGTAAACAGGTGAGGGAGTGTTGTTATTGCTATTTTGAGAATACTGGAATGCAGCTTGTTGTTGATTTACATTACCATTGGCATACATATTTTGCTGTTGATAGAATGAATTTAAATTATCAGTGCCGAGCATGGTTGGGGTATTAAAATAAGAAGAACCACCAGTAGAAGAAATAGCAGGTGTACTGGGAAGGCTGTTATTTGAGCTTTTCAAGAGTTGCGGGTGGTGTTGGCGTAATGCATTGCTGTTACCATTGTATGTAGAAGCGGTATACTTTGTAATGATCTTTTTGAGAGCGTATGGTAAAGTCTTCCATGGGAATACCTTGACATCCTTTTCAATATTTCTTGGTTTTGGATTAGGGAAACCCATGATTAATTTGAAGAAATCTCCAGATTCGGGCTTGCACTTGCTCACAGTGAGAGGGCGGAAACCTTCAAGATTACGGCGAACACGATTCTTTTCTTCGACGCTAAAGCGGATATCCATTAGGCTTTCTAAGAGATGGATGCAGTCAACTGAAGTAATGTAACAGTCATTACGTTCAACCCAGTAGATACAAGACACCACAATATGGCCACTATTGGTAGTGATGCGCTCACTTTGGGAAATTGGGCTGAAAGTACAACGGATTTCACTACCATTTTGCTCACGCCAGAATTGTACAAGTCGGCGACGGTTATCCCATTCTTCAGGATTCCAGCCTTTGGCCATTGTATCTAGATCACCCATAAGCTTGAGGTTGGCACGGCTTACTAAGCCAGGATAGGGTTGATAGTTTGCAACAGAGGTAGCAGGGATGTGTGCAATTGTTTTTCCATATCCGTACTGGCTACCATGTTGAGTTTGACGTTGCTGTTGACGCTGTGTTGTGGCGGGAGCTGACATGGCAGCTGTGGCTGCAGCTGCTTGGGACATAAACTGTTGGGTTGCTACTTGAGAATACGAAATAGATGAAGGTGTTTGAGGAGAGACAGTTGCACTAGAGTCATTGTCAAAGCCATTGAGCATGCCAGTAAAACTAGTAGCATTGCTGTATAGGCTCAAGTTATCATTATAGTTCAATGAAGATAATGAATCAGGAACTGGTGTTTGATTCATGCTATTGGGTCGGTAATCTAATTAAAAAAAAAAAGAAGCAAGTGGATTAATAAAATGAGCATTTTTTTAATATATCTTCAATAATAGTTATAAACTTACTGTCTTCATTATACATTTGGCGGCCTTGAGTATAACTATATTGAGGTAAAGCGCCATATAATCCAGCGTTAACAGGTTGTTGATAAAAATTTTCATAAACAGCAGCAGAAGCTAAGAAGTTATCTATTAAAAGTATATTAGTTAATTTAATATGGAAATGATAATATTTCTTTTTATTTTTTACCTCCTGGCTGGTATGTAGAAATATCATTGCGCTTTTCTGTTGGAGTAAACTTGACAAGTGAAGGTTCAGTTTTCTTTGAGTCAAATTCGTAAGAAAATTCAGCGACTGGGTAAGTTTCTGTAACAGAGTCTTTATCAAGCATACAGATAGAGATAGGTACATTGTTGGGTGTGGTAGAATTGGTGTGCTGAAAGGATGGAACAGTGGCAACAAGTGAAGTGATACCTTGTGCTTGCATCTGCTTAGTTTCTACCATAAGACTATTGAATGCCAACTTGACAGGAACAAGTTGTTGAGGGAGAGACTGGACAACAACGGTGATGACAGTGCCATGATCACCTTTGGTTGGGGTGATTTCAATAAGGCGTGGTGCTTCGTTGGTTTTTTGCTCCGAGGAGTTTTGCACAGAAGACCATCTTTGTTGCATTTCAATACCTGATGCAAGTCGCACAGAAGGAACTATTTTGGCGTTTAAAGTCAATAAATATCACTTTTAATTTTTTTGTGCAAACTTACTGTCAGTTAAGTCAGTACTATTCATATCTATGTTATGTCAATGTTTATGAGATGCGAGAAAATATAAAGATTATTAAGAATAATAAAAAATGATGAATGGAAAATAAAGGTATTTATAAAGTTAAAAATAAGAGAGGAAGAAAGGAAGAAAAAAAGAAAAAAATATATTTCGTCTGATTTATTTAAATAGAAGAAATCAGAAAAAAATATGGGAAAGGGTCCTAATTATTTATATCTATAGCGGGATCTACGATCTGTCAATTTCATGCCGCAGAAGGCGGGCTATTGTCCAAGTTTCAAAAAGAGCCACATGATTTCTATTTATT
>VCJC01003190.1:14801-33904 GCA_024140195.1 Backusella luteola | reverse complement strand
TTTTTTTTTTTGCATTGTAAAAAAGTTTCACAAGTATAATTCGCTCCATACACGCTTGATCCTTGCCCCCTCGTGTTAAAGAGTTACATTTAGGTTTAATTGATTCATTATCATAGATGTAGTTATTTTTGTTTTTACTTATCATTTTACGTGGTCAGTAGTGCAAGTTTGTGGTGACACGATGCTTGCATATTTCTGGTGGTTTTTGCTATCTCGATAAAATCGTTTTGTATTCTTTAGAGTTCTTTAAGGTTCAATCAAATAATTTTACCAATCAGAGACATTTAATAATTACCTTCTATATTCAAATGGTGCTTTGTGGAAAATAATAAAAGAGCGCACAATCTTACGTTACAACTGATAACCTAAATGCTACCGGAATATGCTAGTTTTAGACAAGGGATTTTCTGTAGTCTTCATTGATGTTCATTTTAAAATTAATAGAAAATCAAATCGACGGGATTTACCTTTTATTGACTTTTAATAAAACCTTGTCAGCGGTAAAGACAATAGAATACACATTTACGTATATTTATATCCCAATAAAACAAAAAAGGGGGGATTTAAAGTTAAAACCTAGTGACTAACAACAATAGGCTGTATTATATTGCTTTTAAGACTCCTCTCTTTTTTATAGTATTGATAGTAGTAGTATAAGTGTGTGAAATGACTGATATGAAGAGTATTAAAAGATATTGTGATATGTTTATGCCTGGATCTATTACTATTACAAATGAAAATTTAGAAAAATCACCATGGAGAACACTATCCAAGAAGTTGGGTCATGCTCTCATAAATGGAAGTGAAAACAACGCTAACCCTTATGGATGAAAGTCATATTCGCCTTTTTTGGAAACCGATGACTTAATAGAATATGACCAATACATACAAAATGATATGCTTATACTTATTTCTGCAGTGATTTCAAATTAAACTAAATCCTGGTTTTTGTTTTATCCCCTCCTCTAACGAATATCTTTAAAAGCAGCAATGAAAAGAAGCAACATTCGATCATAAGTGAAATAGTATATTTACTAAAGGTAAAGAGAGGATTTTTTTCAAGCCATACTTTATTAGGAATATTAAAGGAAAAAATAAACTAACGGGAAAAAAAACCTTGATTTAGAAAACGCCGTAAATTTTTATCGTGCAGAATTCCAAGTCTAAAAAAAAACTAAAAAATATGTTAGCAGATGAAGATTTTACTTATTTCCGATTTTTTACTCTTTAAGAAAAATGAGGAGAGAAGAACTATGTGATTTACATCGCTGGTCTGTGGTTGGTAATGACTTTTGCTTACAAAAATCACCTTTTTTCTTTTTTTGTAGAAATAAAAAAAAACAAAATTCTTTCAAATTTATCTAATAAAAGCATCATTGTTTCCTTCTCGGTAGCAAAGAAAAGGAGAAAAACATTAATTATTTGTGGTATCCTTTATATACAATAAAAAGTTAAGGAAGAAAATGATCAATGTTGATAATTTGGATAAAATATTGGACGAAACATGAAGAGTAGCACCGTATTAAATGCTGGCTGGAGATTCGATTAAAAAAAACTCTGGGGCACGGCATATATTAAATAGCCTTTTTGTCTTACGCTTAATATAAGATTTTAGAATAATATCATTAAACAGAGCCATTCACAAGCAGTTTAATGAGATATGATTATAAGTATATGCTTTTGAATTTTTATTATCAAAAAGGAAGGGCCAAGCATCTAGTGATATCAACTAAAAAATAGTATTAAAACAAAAATGACGACTTTTACTTGATTAGCAGGAGTTACAAAGGGACTGAAATATATGTATTTATAAGAGCAACTAATTCAAACATCCGATGATCCACTGTTTCATTTAAGATATTGAAACAGTAGGTTGGTACTTTTCCACCAATTTAGAAAAATGCACAAAATGACTTGCTATTTATTTTTTTGTATCTGTACAACAGGGATGTGGTCGGTTGGGGGTGACATGATTCCTTCCAATCGAATATATTAGGTTTCTTTCATTATTCTAGAGAATGCTTTTTATACAAATAGATATAATGATGAGATCAATAGAAAAAATAATCTTTTGAATCGATATTTTTTTTTATATTTCTTTTTATAATGAATCGATAAAAACCAATACGTCAAGTGCCACGGCTTAGCAGATTAACTGACACTATTTTTTTTTACAATACATTCGTTTTCAATTATCATAGGCGGGCGAAAATTGACGCCGAATGTCCAAATATAGAATAGTGGTCAAAATAAAGTAGGATTAAGTCGGACGAAAATCTGCATCCCGTTAGTGCTGGTTATTCAGGCTTTTTTCCCATCTTTTAGAGTTTTTGGATAACTTCGCTTTTCTTTCCTCTATTTTTTATTTTCCACTTATTTTATTTTTTTTTAAAAAAACCTGAATTTATATTTTTTTGGTAAATTCCTATAATACTAAAACCAACCTATTTTTAATCATTAAAGCTTATTTTATCGTAGATATACTTTACTCATTTTTGTCTATATATAAGAACAGCGATATTTACAGCCCATCGCTGTGTTTTTATCAGCAACATCACCAAGTTTATTTTATCATTCATATTTACAACAACACATATTTTTTAATCTTTTTATTTTAACATACGAAAAATCATGAACCCCCAACGCCGTTCAAATAACAAAAATAAGGTTTCACCTACCAGAAAACGTTCTCACTCTTCTGGTTCTTCGTCTTCACCAGAGTCTTCCAACAACCTATTTTCAACGGCCAGTTCATCCGACTCTGGTTCATCCTCTATGACTTCAGTTCGCAGCCAGCCAAAGAAAAAGCGCTCTGTTGTGGTGAGTGATACAACGACAGATTCCTCAGCCGATGGCAGCACTCCAATCACTACGTCATCATCTAGGGCAAGGACATCCTCCAAGCTGTCTTCTCGCGCATCTGGCTCTATTCCTCCCAAATTCACACCTCAAAGAAGCGTCCCTGCATTTCTCAACAAACTCTACAAGTGCGTTTATCATTGATAAATATATTTGATACAGTCTACTTATTTATTTAAAATATATATGTACATCACAGTATGGTTGAAGATGACTCTACTTCCAATTTGATACGATGGTCGGAAGATGGCACATCTTTTCTTGGTAAGATAAACATCCTGTTATAGATAACTTTTTCTTCTTTTTTTCTTTTGTATTATTTATTTATTTAGAAACCTTGTACTTAATGTTATACATATACATATGTGTATGATTGTTATTTGTAGTGGAAGACCATGAAGAATTCGCGAAAACTGTCTTGCCTCGTTTTTATAAACACAACACTTTTGCCTCTTTTGTGCGTCAGCTCAACATGTATGATTTTCATAAAGTACCTCACCTTCAGCAGTGCGTCTTAATAACAGAAAATGAGCATGAGATATGGGAGTTCAGCAACCCTCACTTTCGGCGAGGACGACCTGACCTTCTTACTCTTGTAACACGTAAAAGAAACAGAGATAAAGATGCGGTTGATACTGAAGATTTTAGTTTGTCCAGTCTTGTCTCTGATTTATCGCTTTTGAAGAAACACCAATCAACAATCGGATCAGATTTACGAGATTTACGCCGTGACAACGAAATTCTCTGGCAAGAAACACTCAATGCCAGAGAGAAATACCAGCGTCATCAAGATGCCATCGAAAAAATCATCCAGTTTTTAACAACCATTTTCACAAATGAACATCCAGCTATTAGCATGAGTAAGCATATTTTAAATCATTTACCAACACTAAAAGAAAAATTTTACCTACATTCAATATACAAACCATCATCTATTTTTGATTTCATACATATAATTGGTTACTAAACAATCTTTTTATATTTCTATATTTGCCTCCTTGGTTCCACACACTCTATTTCATACTGTTGTTATTATTTTATATACATATGAATTACTTTTATATCTAATAGATGAACCTGATGCACTTCCTAAAGGTCTTATAGAAGAGGCGGCTACGTTGGCTGGGATAGGGAAGGGATCTAATAATAGTAAATCTGGTAGGTATTTACCTTATTCCTCTCTCCAGTTCAAGTTGTCTTCACTATTATCAATTCTCCAATCAACTCACGAACGTTCTTCATCACCAGGTCAATCTATAGGTTCATCATTATTCAACAGTAATGGAAAGAGCCAAGAAGTTGCCTCTAAAACAGAGCCCATTGTAAATTTTTCAAAGACATTGAATTCAGCCAGCAAGTCTGCTCAAACAATTTCTGAAGATATCGATTTACTTCAAGTAAACATTGAATCACTTGCAACTAATTTAGGTATCGACCCTGCACAGTTTAACGGTAATTTAGACGCATATAGTGGACATTTCCAAGACAACTATGGTAGCATGATCAGTTCGGCTAACTCAGAGGATAAGGCCAAGTTGTTTGCTTTGGCGGGGCAGAACAATACTGGTCCAAAAGAGCTTTTTTATTCCAGAGACAAGCAGTCACCAATGAACGTGAATTCACCACATCAGCAACAGCCAGTGCCTCAGGGACAGTTTATGTTTCAATCGAGGCAAATACCACCATCGGACCTAAAGCAAGAACCTGTATATGAGACTAGCGATGGAACCACCGTTTCTAATAAAAATGGAGCCACTATCAATAACCAACAGATGCAACACAGAAATTCGTACCCCATGTTAAATATGTTTAATAGACCACCACCACAACCATCGCAGAACAATGTGGAAATACCTCTAGAAACAACAACAGGCGAAACTACTTCTTATCCAAATATGATGCCAATGAACGTGCAGGAACCATTTGTACCCACTTTCCCTCATGATGGAGACACAGCGGCATATTATGCGCCAAGAAGCTTAAGCTT
Source organism: Backusella luteola (assembly GCA_024140195.1). Classification (NCBI taxonomy): domain Eukaryota; kingdom Fungi; phylum Mucoromycota; class Mucoromycetes; order Mucorales; family Backusellaceae; genus Backusella; species Backusella luteola. Next base: position 29,058 of record VCJC01003190.1, on the reverse strand, counting down.
TTCCTATGATATGAGCCAACCACTCCGGCCACAAGAGTTAGTCATGAATATGCAACCACCTGTTAACTACTATTCAAATAATGGTGAGCCTAAGAACATTGGTATGACTACCAGCACGATTCCTCTCGATACAAGATCAGCATATAACACTATGACCACTTATGACGAGAGTTATCCAGCCTTTGAAGAAGACAATTGTGACGTACCTTCGTAATTTTTTTTTTTATCTTAGAGAAGCCACATACCCAACTTTTTTCTTTATTTGTAACAAAAACAAAAGAAAAGAAAAAGAGAATGTTTCGATTCCCCTTTTTGAATTTGCTCTTCTTTTTCTTTCTTTAATGTACTTGTACATATATCTTTATTTTTTTTACATCTACACTGTACAATTCAAAAATTAAATAAACAAGTAATTTTTATGAACAAAAACTTTTTATTATTAAACTTTAAATTCAATCCACAGACATAGTTTTTAAAATAGCCAAATATGATAAATGAAGGTAGTGCTTCTAACTTTACTTGAAAAGGCAGATTCCCTGAAATACCGCACTTTATTTCTCTCTGGGATAATGAAAACTCCATATGAAACAATTCCATATATCAAGTATCATGGTTGGAAAAAAAAGGGAGTGTGTGTGAAAAGGTTTCATTTTCTATCTCTTGTCCAATGATGAATAGAAACAAATTTTGCCGGTTATGTATTATCAGGTTTCGAATTTCATCATGCAAAATGCTTATAAAAAAGAGAAGTCGTTTCAATACCTTTCACATTCAACATTAAACTATAAAATGAAAAATGCAAAAAAAAATACTTTAATTAAGATGAATGACTTGGTTTAAATTGGGGGTGAACGGATGATCGATTGTCTCTCATGCATACTTTGACCTGTAAGCAGAAGATCAACTGTTTTGCCTTGAGAAAACGTGATTAATTGAGAATAATACATATCTAGTAAACAACACGTCATAGACATTTCTCAATTGATCAATATATGCATATATATTTCGCCAAATTTATCCATGGAATCAGCCCATGGTTGACTCTTGCCTTGTGTTTGTACATGATCTCCATTCAATAAACTAAAAAAAAGTAAAAGCGTGAAGGAATACATATTTTACAGTTGAACCGACTAAGTGGTAACGAATGGAATTGTCTGTAAATCTTGTTTAACAATGCCTGTACTATCCACATTTGCTATGGTTGCTTACATTTTAAATTTAAAAATTAAAGAATTACAACATGGTTATTATTTCATATGAAAGCAGTAGTGGTAATTAAGCTGTATCCAGATCCATATTATCCAAATATAAGAAGGTGTAAATCTATCCAGAACGAAAGCGCATTTCACCTTATAAGGCATAGCGCCAAGTCATGGTACCGCACCTCATATGACATCCCACTGATGGATTAGTCTTATCGTTTTTCAGTAACTATATACATTTTGAGAGACAAATACCTTGGCCAACGTAATATCAGGGTTTCCACATTGACTCTAGTGCTCACTTACTGTTTATTTCAAGAAAATGAGAAAAAATTACAAATTGATGAGAAAATATTTCAAATAAATGAGAAAAACCATGGAAAAATAATTCAAGAAAATGAGAAAAAATTACAAATTGATGAGAAAAAGGGGAGAGAATATTTCAAATAAATGAGGAAAAGAGAAATATATCATGTATAAAGAGTATATTTCAGACAGTGAGCAAATAAAGAGATAGGTAGCCATGTAGCAACGTCCATAAAGTCATATTACACACCAATGAGGGATAGCATGATAAAAAGTAAGCGAGTAACGCATCAATATAAGGATCAGTATAAAATAGGTTGAAATGTTTCTTTATTATTTACCCTGCTTAAAAATTGGTTTATAGTAATAATTATGACAGAGGCTTATTCGTAAATATCAACTTTACGAAGGTTCAATGCTTATAAGTTTCAGTAACGAAACTGTTGAAATATGCTATTTCACTTTGCATTATTATTCAAAAAAAAATTTTTTTTTCTTATCTACAAACATATTAAAGATACATTTTATTTACCTTATGAAGTCATAATAATCAAAAAATAGATTGCATGGCTTTTTCTTAATGCTATAATGAAACTTGAAACGACAAACAAAGATATCTTTTTTTTCCCCCAATTAATCGAATAATCTTTTAAAAAGACTTTCAAACTCCAATATTTGTTGTAATGAACAAACGCCTCAATTCATCATTTTATTTTTGCAAATTATTGTGTTTTTCGACTCTCGCCTTTTCCAGAGAAATTAAGTTTTGCTTCTTTCAAATATCATCGAGTAATAACCATTTTTGGCAAAAGACTGATAGAATAACGGGGTGGAGATAGTATAATTTAAATCCAACATCCTTGCAATGGGAGCTTTTTTGAAATACGTTTTTTATGTTCACATACCATACGGAAAAACAAAGCGCAGATCAACATTACGCACTGACAGATAAAAAACGTCATCACATAACGCATTTTCTCAAATTCTGTAGAAGCACTCAAAAACGATGTTTTTAATAGATGAAACGGAGCCATGAAATATATACAATGGTGTCTTGTTTTTTTCCCAGTTCTTCGTTTTATAATTATTTATTTTCTTTCAAATACGATTCAATCGTTACTCGGAATTAGTGAAGGCCCCATGTTTTACTCGTGTGTCTACTAGTATAAAAAAAATGATGTATCAATGCATTAATGCTAATTCATCACTAGTTAGTCGTTACTCTGGTTATCTTTTGTATTCTATATTACTCATTTAAAAATACTAGTAATGAATATACTACATCTATATTCATATAATAAGGCTATAAATCTCGCATTCTTTTTCATCAGAATCAACATGATTGAATATAGGAATATGTATACAATGAAAATTCAAATTGCAATTTCCAAAACACCATATTTCTTTTAAAAGCCAAATTCTTTTTACATTATTTGTTTATAGCTTCTGTTTTGTGATTACATAGACACTCCCTTTACTATTACTACAAATATGGATCTAATATTATATATTTAGATTTTTTTTTTATAGACAAGACAAATAATTAGGAAACAATTAGGAAACAAGTAGTTTCGTTATCATGGTTCAAAAAAATAAGGGGAAGGCCAAATGTGCTCATTTTCGGATTGTTTTTCTAGAACGAACTTGATGTTTGGTTTTTTAAGGGTTTTTTAATTGATTAATGGATGAATAGTAAAAACAGCTATTTTTAGGCTGTAAAAAAAAAACAAGAAAACAGTAGGTGTCTGTAAGGAGGTGGTGAATCAGAGAAGGGAGGCAGAACAAAGGTTTCGTTTATTCTTTCTACTGTAAATTAAATATATGATCTACTATATCTGTGGGATCACTGACTTACTAAGGTATGTTCTTTATAAATTTCCCCTTAAAGTAAAATAAGGGCAATATTAACTCATACATACATCGAACAAGTTCGCTCCTTTTTCGTTAAAGGAAATGAGGTTAGCCCCGCTTTATTTTTGCGATAAGGTTTTATTGATAAACCAATCTGTATTACCAACCCCTTTTAACGTTGAATAAGAATTAGCTTTCCGAAACAGTATAGACTTCTTCAAGCGTGGGATAAACTGAGTATATTTATGTACATAGAATTTACTTCCCAAAAAAAACACGTAAATAAGGAGAGGAAATATTGGATGAGGGCTTAGCAATGAAATAAGGCGTCATCTTTAATGTTTTCATCCCAAAATGACGTGATCGTTATAATATCCTTCTTTATATCAAACAAAGAGGAGGAGGTTCAGGAACAGAAAAAAAAGAAGTACACAGAGTACAAATGCCACTCATTTATTATCCCGGCATTTGCGACTTTGTTTGCTACAAATGTGTTTAGCGTTTTTATGTTTGTGCGACCTCATCGGGATTCACTTTTCTTTGATAAAAAAAAGGAGCAATTAAAGCGCATAGATACGTACATAAAATCAGCTCCTTCCTTCTTTTAATCTTGGTATCTCTTAGTCTCACTAGAAAATCTGTCAATTTCGTTTAGTGTATTGAATAAAAGGGGTCAATGATAGCATAAGATGATACCAAAAATAAATGGTTAATCTGGCTAATCTATCCTTATCTTATTATGTTAAAACCTTAGAACAATAATAGCATTGGCATGGAAGACTAAGATCATCACGATACTTATGGTATAGTAAGATGCGGGCTCCTTTTAACCGATCTCTCTCTCTCTCTCTTTTTATAAATAAATATAATGTAATCGATCTAGCTTGAAAGAATAATACCTTTTTTCTGGAAACACAGAATCGAAAGCATCTTAAAGTAACTGGATCTAAAGACTGTGATGGATAATACACATCAAAAATTTACTCCCCAGGAACTTTTAGTCTTAGGCGATATGCATAGACCCTCTTTTTTTATTACATTTTTTCCATTTTGTTTTTTCTTTTATCTCATAAATGTGCTTTGACAGTACAAGGTGTCTTTACCTCGAGTAGCTCATTCACAGTGAGCCATGACGTCATTTGTGGTGCAATCTTTGTGTATACTTGAAGGAAGCTTGTAGTATCTTCTAAAGAAGTTTCCAGGCATAGATCCGATAATAGCTTCGTGAAATCAAGGCTATATCTAACATACGCTTCGGCCTGTCTTTCTGATTGTTATTTGTGGAACCAATGTTTTTCGTTCCCCTTATATTTTTTTTTTTTATGTTTACATCAATGCAAAATAACAAACAAACACAGAAACTGTCAAATAAAAAATCCCGGTTTCAACACAGAAATCCGTCAAGCGATTTCTAATGAAATCAGGAACCAAAAGCTCGTTCCTTTATTTTTTAGTCTTGAACACATGACAAAAACCAAAAACACTCTCCAATTGGATGGCTAAAACTTAATCCCGGCCATATCAGTGGACTATTATTTTTTATCCCCATCATTTGTGTCATTTAATACTTTTGTAACACCTTTTCTTACTTTATAAAAAAATCGGATAAAATCGTAGATGTTTTTTACTATTCTTAATATCAAAATAAAAACAATAGATGGAAATGAATTAGATCAGGGAGAGGATAACTATAGATTAACAGAAAAAAAGTATTTAAGAAGAAGTATAACCTTAATATAGTAACCAGTCCCTTTTTTATACTTAAGCTTTTTCTGCTTTGTTTGTATTATAAAAATAAAGTTTGATTGATATTCTTTTGCCGCCCTTTTATAAACACTAAAAATTTGCTACTTTTTTTTTGCTCTTCTTCTCTTCTACATCCTTCTTTTTGTCTATTCACAATTGCTGTATATTTATAACTGCATTCATCTTTATTATTTATTATTACTCTTCTTCTTCTTTATCAAAACTAGAAAATAAAGCAACCACCATAAAACATACAATTCGAAAAGAAGAGGAAGAATAACCAATATCAAATAGTAACAATAATCAAAGATGGCAAACCTACTTACAATCCAACCACAAACCGTACTTCATCACTATAACAATAACAATGGTGAAAACGATGAATCATTATCAATGGACGAATTTTTCAAGGACAACCTTGAACCCCTGATGAAGAAATTCAAACACAAATTAAGGGAGCGAGGACAGTTACATGCAAAGGTAGACAAAGTGTACAGCCTGTTTGACAGTTTCACAAGTAAATGGGAAGAACGATACCAAAAGGCTCTTGAAATGAAGCGACTCCATACCCCACCCGATCTCATGCATGTCATGATGGAGCTATCCAAAAAATACCACGAGTTTGAGCACCCATCTGACGAAATCCTCGACGCCATTCTTATCAAAATGGAAGAGCTCGATAACAAGATTTCCGATGCACTTAAATTTGCCGACAAGATGCGTGAAAGAGTTGAGGAAAAGTTTTATGAGGTTGCAGGTGTTGCAACAGAACAGATTGATAAACTTAAACATGCTGTTTCGTCTGGTTCGAAACGTTTGCTCATGTATGAGGAATTGCCAGATCCTTGGCAGAATAATGAGGTAAAATAAATACAGTGTAATATTTATGGCTTGGATATTAGTGATGAATAACCATGGTGATAGTATATCCGTACGGGCTATCGCTTTTTAGGTTCGGCAGCTGAATGTTGGTATTCTCTCTTCTACTTTCATAACGAAACCTGCAATATTTGGACACATTTACTCGGCTTTATCGGTCTGTTGAGCGTCGGCATCTATGAGCTTTTTTTTTCAGACAGAATGGCCAACGTCCCCCTCAAGGACCAATTTGTGTTTGTTGTCTTTATCTTGGCCGCTTGTAAGTGCCTGATGTGCTCCACAGTATGGCACACGTTGTCCGGTATCAGTAACCTTAAAGTCTATCGTCAGGTGGCATGCCTAGATTATGTAGGCATTTCGGTACTCATTTGTGCAAGCATCATGCTCTGTGAATACTACGGATTTTATTGTGACGAACCCGTTCGCAACATTTATATCACGGCCACCTCTACGCTTGCGGTGATTGGTATGAGCATGCCCTTTCAGGCCTGGTTTGACAAGCACGAGCTTCGATGGTTACGCATTGCTTTTTTTGTCGCGCTCGCCTCTACTGGTGCCATCATCATTGGTCATTTAGCGCTGGTTCGCGGTGCCTTTGAAACATTCAGCTGGTTACTTCCTGTGTTCAAGTCATTGGCTTGTTATATTGCGGGCGTCATCATTTATGGAAACCAATTTCCGGAAAAATTCTGGCCCGGTAAATTCGACCATATTGGACATTCTCATCAGTTCTGGCATTTATTCGTTTGCGGTGGTATTTGGTATCATTACCAAGCTGCTTTGGCATTCTCTACTCAACGTGAGCATTTTGCCCAATGCTCACTTGATTAACTTGATTATTTATTATACATTCATTTATTATTTATTCTATACACATACATTATACACACACTTGAGCCATGTCAATACACACACACACACACACACACACACAAAGTTATATCATACTCCCGTTCACCTCTTTCTTTCTCTCTCTCTTAATAATAATAATAATAACTGCATATCCTCTGTTTTTCCCTTTCTCTTTAAATTAAAATAAAGTAATAAAATATACAATAATAAAACAGCCCTTTTCCTCTTTTTACAAGTGATATATACTAATATTTATATATTTATTCATTTAATTAAATAAGTGAAATGCGAGTGCGTACCAAACCACCTCGATAGTTTCTCAGTGGCTGTGGCAATTGCTGTAGTCTTCTAAATGCTTCATGAATATGCTCTGGTAACAATGGTGTTTGTTCTGTGCTCGGTAATGAGAAGAGTCCATTATTATCTTCGGGTGATTCTGATTTGTCCTTTTTATCACTTTCATCATTGTTATTAGCCTTCTCTTGTGAGCTATTTTCATCCACTGCGTCGTTTTGAGTGGTATTTTCCACTGCAGCAGTAGTGGATGCTTGTGAGCTATTCTGTTGCTGCTGCTCTTCTTCTTCTCTCTTTCGTTTCAACCCTGCCGTGTTGCCCAATCCAATTGGCTCGTCCTCCTTCTTACCAGTGGCCTCCATCAAGTCTCGTTTGATTCTTATTGCCGTCATTGTTAGTTTGGATACCATTTCGTATGTCAGAAAGCCTAAACTATCCACTATGTCGTCGTTGGGCTTGACCTCGACAAACGAGCTCATACTCGCCCACTCTCGAAAACGTTTGCCCTTACGATAGGTGAAAGAAGCCTGGCGACACTCTGAATAGTGAACATATTCCTCTCTTGTCATTGCCCGTGTCACATCATCGGCATCCTTTAGTCGTTGGATCGAGTCATTGTATGCCTCCAGCTCATCCTCATCCTCTGACTCGTCGTCATTGTTAACTGACTTTACAATGACGTCTGAAAATTGATTGACAAGTTCCCAGGGCAGCTTTATAATGCTTCGATGCAGCTTGCCTGTGTTGGTTTCCTCGACAACATCCTCCACTTGATCTCCGGAGGCATCTTTGGCATTTTTTCGAACATCTTTCCAGCTGAGAAAGGATCGTAAGCGATTCACCTTGGCGCGATCATGGCGCATTAAAAATATTAAATCCTCTGCACTTAAATAACGTGAATTGCGACGTGATGCCTGGGCTGCTGCTTGGATGATCTTTTATATTGTTAGCATTCAGCTCAAGCAAATGAATGTCAACAAGAACTTACAATCTCAATGACTTGAGAACGAACAATATCTTCCACAACGAGTGTTGTTTCCTGTAAAGGATCTGCAACTTCGCCAAAGACAAACATCATTTGCTGTATTTCACTTTGAAAGCGGTATTTTGACTTGAATAAAAGGTTAGTTTCGCTTTTACTCTCTTCCAAACGTGTGCTTGTGAGTTTACTTTTTTTGCTTCCAAGGCCATTCCGTATGTTTATTATTAAAATATCAATAAATAAAGAAGAAACCAGTTTCGCCAGTTGCATTTGTTTTTGTCCGGAGTGGATCGGACCCTCTCAACCGGACAGTTTTTGTTGACATGTACTCTAAATGATTTGACACTCACACATTTGCATTTGAAAGTTGCTTTGACTATTACTTTTTAAATATCGTACGTTTTTTTTTGTTTTGTTTGTTTGTTTGTATACTTGCGCAAACCCCTCTTGCTCTTCTTCTAATGTCGCTAATTGCCTATGCCTATGCGTATATGTATATGCATATATCCAATTGATCTTCTAAACGCATAAAAGTTGGTTTCTTTTCTTTCCAGGGTTGCAGTTTAATATTGCCAAATGAGACAATATATAAAGCCAAGAATGTACTCAGCTGTAGTTTTACAAAGTAAAAGGTCAAACAATTTCTTTTGAGCCAGAAAAAAAGGGCTCATTTGATCTATAGAAAAAACTCGTGTTCGAATACTACAACGTGTATTTTATTGATCCTGTTCAAATTCATAAGAGTATATAGCTTTTTCTGCAAGTAGGCGTAACCAAATGTTGGTCTGGAAGCAGAATGCACAATGGCCGTCTAAATTGTCGATCATAACGATGAATAGTGAAAAATAAACAGGGGTATTTATCTCTGTAGAATATATAAAAAGGCAGGATTGCTTATTGAATAGTATATCATTTTAAACTTGATTTCTATCAATCACAGTATGAGACAATTTGTGCTTACGCTTTGTATCTTTTCTATCTTTTTGGTGATAATGGTCCATGCTGAATCCACTTTGGACAAACGACAGGCAAGGAAAAGACAGAAAAAATCATGTAGTAACTTGGTATGCTCGTCTGATCGTATTTGTCTCCAAATGGTACTTGGTGCCTCTTGCGCAGTGCGATCAGGTAATTCTTGCACCACTGCTCATGATCTTTGTGAAGGTGGTTACTATTGTCCACAGGCGGGTCGTTGTAGCGGTTCAGGTAGACAGAAAGAAAATGAATCTTGCGCAAATGGTGAATCCTGTGAAAATGGACTCTATTGTGATAGGGGTGCTGGAAAGTGCTTAAAAATGGGTCCGTCTAGTTTCTATTGTTATGGCGATACCGACTGTAAAGGTAGATGCTTTAGTGCGAAAGGATGTTATTGCTCCAGCGGCTCTTGTGTAAACACTTAATTGCCTGGTTTTTACTGATTAAATATTGCTTTAATATATTATGTATTTGCCATATTTTATTATTTATGTGTGTTTAAATAAAATAATTTTCTTTTAATCCAAAGTGCCAAAACAGACCCTCTCTTATATTTTACCTATATTTAAATCCATTCATCGAGTGCATTCAATCCTACTTTCAATATACTGTCTTTTTCAAGAAAATGAGAAATATTTTCAAATTGGTGTCCCATAGCGAATTTTCAAGCGTGCCCCGCCCTTCATGTCCAAAATTTAATTGAGCCCCTGTGTTCTCCATTGTTTTCATTGCTATTTTTCTCAATTGTTCTTTGTGTTTTTCTCATTTATTTGTAATGTTTTCTCAATTGTTCTTTGTGCTTTTCTCATTGATCTGTACTTTTTTCTCGATTTCTTGAAAAAAAAACAGTAAAAGTTATAATAGCAGATACATTTAAACTTGATATACTGTCCATTCTAAATACTTTCCATTAAATAATATTGATTTTTTTACTCATTTAGTTTTGGATCAATTCCTTAGAATTAAAAAAAAATATGCAACGTCAATTTATGGCGTGTAAATAAGTAATCAACTCTTTACATGCAAAGCGCTAATGTATATTGTTGACATTATACGCATATACAAAGTAGCTCTATTTTTTTTTGTTTTATTCAATATTTAACCGTACAACCCGTTTATTATTTTACAAAGATCAATGGTAAAGATTTAAGGTAAGAACTGGATATAAATACCTGTTTGTTTGTTTAAAAAATCCACAAATGATGATCATTTTATTTATTTATATAAATATTACACATGCAGATCCAAATGTATATAAGGCCAAATGAACATTTACTCTTCCTCATTTTTATTTTTTACCTTTTTTTCCCAGGCATTATATTTTATTACCAATGACCAAACTTATTTTGGATTTTTATTCTAATTACTTTTTTAGATGTGTCAACCCAAGCTGAATTATTATCAAAAAGACCGACAAGACCAATACCTTCTTGTAGAACACTCACATGTCTTCCTGATAGTACCTGTAGCCACAAAACTGAGAGTCCTGTCTGTGCAATGTATGAGGGTTAATCATGTAGCTCTAATGAAATTTGCGAAGGAGGGTATTACTGTCCAACTAGCGAGATTTGTAATGGTTCAGCTGGCTTGCCTCAGGGTGCGAGATGCGAGAGAAACGACTCAAAAGGTGGTCCTGGGTTTTATTGTAACTATATATTGAATAAGTGTCTCCGAGCAAATATATAATCAGATTATTATTCCAATGAACGAATAATTAAACAATATGTTTGTGGAATGGGTTGTTAGGTGCTGTAGAAGAAATCAAGATAACTTTTGAATTCCTTTCGTGAATTGTGTTGACAAAAGAAAAAAGGTTATCTGAATTGAATTGAATGACCGCACACCAAATTTAGTATCCCTGAGTGCCATTCAATCTGGCAATCTTCCATCATGATCTAAAGTTGTTTTAATAATATAAAAAGTCAAACTCTTATTTTATTTTAAATATATATATATATTAATAACATAGAATATGTATACTATAAAGGCTTATTTGAGCATAAAGAAACCATTCCTAAAAAAATATTGGCGGACATCTGCCATTTGTTTCAAAGAACCTTACATATTCTTTCTCCAAGAATCCTGTCCGAAATAAGCTCAAGTAAACAAAGTTAAGTCCGGTGATTGTCCGATATGACCAAGTTGCCGGACATAAGACACAAAGGACGTGGTGACACGAAATAGGTTTCTTTTAAATCAGTTCATTGTATACCATAATATCATAAATTTGGATGTAAAACAAAGAAAATTACAAAAATAATAATACAGACTTTCCAGAAAGGCATAGGTGTTTATTTATTCTTTGTCAAAGATATATCATTCGTATTCTTGAAAGATGCTTTTTGCTTGTCAGGGGTTGTCTATATGTTTAAACTTCCGGCCCAGTCCGGCTTTTTATTTTTTTTCCCTTACCGAACGCATTCACAAAAAAAAAACGACAAATATTATTCTCGACACTTTTTCTTTTTCTTTTTCTTTTCTTCCCTTTTCCTTCCTTTTATTATATATTACTGAAAATAATGACTTCCAATACCCGTATCAATCGACCAAATAAAAAAACCAATACCTCAAATACTCTCAAGATAAAGAAAAAGAAACATTCAAGGAGATCTGTTTCTGCAGACCCTGAAACACAGTAATAATCACAATAAGCTTACCATCATTACATCTTTACTTACTGTTGTTATAATAGACAACAACAGCAACAGCAAGAACAATATCAGCAACAAGATGAGGACCTAATGATAGATGCGTCACAGCACCCCGAATATGTTGAATTAATGGAACAGCTTGAGCAATCAAAAGAAAAACGTATACACAAAGTACACAACTGGAAGGATTATGAGCGTAAAGCTATTATAAAGTGGTATAATGCTCAGAAATCACAAGCATGGAATGAATTTTATGTAAATATAAGATATTCAAACACACAAACAACTATAAACTTATCATTTCTTATTAGAATGCCCGAAAAAGATTACGCTCTGATCTTCTTGATCAAGTCCAGAAAAAAATCACAAAACTGAAGCAAGAAGTTCAGCAATTAAATAAACAGCGTAAGTGCGGTGATAATATTGATACAAGGTGAATACTGATAACCTGATCATATTCAAATAGAAGTAGTGCCTGCTGATTACGACGAAGATTGGACGCCACCGGAAAGACTTTCGACTATCAATATCCTTTTAATATAAATATATAACAGTTCTAATTATTCAATAGCATATATTTTTCTTTAACTTGCTTATATTACGCTCGTTTGTATCAGGTGCTACTGACAATGAAGCAGACAGAGATCTTTTCAATGCAAGACAACCATTTAATGGAACGCCACATCTTGTCTATTCTGATGATGATGAATCAAGAAGTACAACAGGTGAAGAAGCTTATCCTTATTTAGTTACATCGACATCATCTAATACCCTTCGAAATGATAATTACCATGACCATGACGAGAGAACAAGCCACGCTGCCAATTATTATCGCTAAATTACTGTTACTATATAGAATGTGTCCACAAACTCATATACATACATACATCCCTTTTCGTTTTCCTTTTTTTTTAAAGAAAAAGTACCCTTTACAACATATAAAAAACAAGGAGTAATAAATCCCCCCCAAAGTTGTCATAGTATAACATGTGATCAGTAAAAGGAAAGATGACTTTCTTTCTTAAAGACAAATATCCAGGTGGCACAGTTAAGACTCTACTCTGTATAAACTTTATATGGATGCCTCATCATACGATACAATTAGCTGTCAGTTTAAATTAGAGGCACTGTGAAAATACCATTATATAAAAAAAAAAGGTTTTTAATCTCCTACAACAAAGATTTTTTTTCCTCATTCTCTTCATCTCTCTTTTTTTAAAGTTCACACATAAAAAGCGAGATTCATTTATTCACAATCAAAATACAAACAAAGAATACTTTAAGGGAGAGATGATCATAGAATGTTGGTAATGGAAAAAGAGACACATTTAGAAAGAATAAGGCAGTTATTGTTTTGAAAAAATCTTAAATTGATTCAATTCTAATTGCTACACAACTTTAAGTTTGTATTTAGAGGTAGTTATGTTTTTTTATGATATATTATATATTATAAAAGATATTGAGATATATACGTGACACATTTCTATGGTAAAAAAAACTTTGCATTAAAACTTTATTATATTGACGTCATCACATTACAATCATTTGAAAAAAGAACAGGTGAAGCATTTAACAGCACAATATTATATTGAGAATGAGGTTGAACCCAAAGTTAAAGTCAAGGTTCTGATCCACAGTGTAAAAAAAATACTCAAGCGCCTGAGGCAATATAACGCAAAAAAAAGGGTAAAAAAAAGGAGATTAGTAGAGTCTTCTTTGATATTAAACTCCTCTTTGATAAATATACTTACTGTGTAAAAATCTGAAGTCTATAAGACAAGCCTGTTCTTACGCTGATGTAGTTTTTGGCTTTGTAGGGTAAATTTTAGAGCAACCATTACCCAGCCATATCGACTGTGCGATAACAAGCATGTTCTTTGCAGCATTTGTGCTCCGGTTCCACACGATCTTACACTCCTTACATTTTAGCATACCAAAGCCGTTGAAATTGGGTGGAACTTCCAAAGAATCGTTTTTGTATGAATTGAAGGAGACTTTTGAAGTTTGATACTCGTCGATTGTAATGGCAATGAGAGAGGATGTCTGCCTTTCTCTTTTTTAAGAGCTCTCCATAGTATTCCTGTGACACTAATTTGCAGTCTTTAATCTGGTCCTTTCCGAATATTCCGGTATCAAATACCACTAAAAGAATCCTATCTTCATCGAATTTTTTGGGAATCCAATGTCTTTCACGCTTTTAATTTTTATACAAGTAGCTATTACAGTCGATCTCTGCTAATTTCCGGCATTTTTGATATCAAGATAGGACGGAGATTACTGAGGACAGAACGATAAACGAGGGGGAAACCAACGTCCCAAAGGGGAAGGATATTAGCGGGGGACCACTGTAGAATCTGTTTGACATATAGATTTTGTTATACTCTACTTTTCTGCATTATCTTCACTCCTTGATGTGCTTTTTTACGTTTCTTTTTGTGCTTGCGTTTATTCAAGTGTATATGCCTTCTTCTTCTTTTGCTATACTTTCTTCCATCGTTAATAACTATATTCACCGTTTC
>VCJC01000319.1:6018-17154 GCA_024140195.1 Backusella luteola | reverse complement strand
AAAAAAAAAAAAAAAAAAAAAAAAAAAAAAAAAAAAAAAAAAAAACAGAATTCATCTAACTCGGGTTTTAAATGTGAGAGAATTTGAAAGAAACCTCCTGGTCATACAATGCTTCCGTGCGTTTTAGCTGTATATCTGTACTATGATCTAAAGATGATAAATTTGAATTAAGATATTTCAGGAGTGAATCCATTATAATATTTTCGCATGAGATAATACCGACGATTTAAACCATGTTCAGATATTATGAGCTATAGATGTTGACTAATCTTATAAAGATGATGTATTTTATTTGTCATCTTGAATAAATCATAATAACATTAATGTCAACAAGTCAATACATATAAATAAAAGAGTTACATGAGATTTACTAAAAGAAAAGAAAAAAGAAATATCCAAATTATGTTTCTTTTCTGCTCTACAGTTCTGTCAGTATTTTTTATGGTTATTTTCTGGATAGTGATTAAAAAGACTTGGAACCACGGTGCCTGTTTCCATTTTAGTTTAAGAGTTAACTTTAAATCAAGTTAAGGTTTTCAAACTACTCCACAGTTTTTCACTTTAAAGTATAAATGGATAAAATTATCATTTATGTGGAAAACTTCTCCCAACAAAGGAATTATGTGTTATTTTTCTCTTTAAAGGATCTCTCAGAGTCAAGTGGTTTATCGCAGTAAATGACTTTTCAATTTTGACCGAGTTTCTACTTTTAATTTTATACTGAGCTGTGGTAGTCCGATAGCCTGGGTGTATTGTGGTGATTCTCGATTTTCAATCATTACACGTACTAATTGCATGGTCGTAATATTTAGATCCAGCGCAGCATAGTGAACACAGAAGAAATACAAAAAAAAAGGCCTCTCCTAAAGCACCAGAGTAACTTTAGATGTACTAAACCATTTCAAAAACACATAGTCTTTTATGACCAGTATTACCACAAAAGAATAAGGCAAGATAAAAAAAAGCTGTAGCTTTTTACCCACCAAAGATGGTACATGGTACAAGATCAGTTATTTTCATTTTCCAAAAGATAGATATTTATGAACAATTTAAAGTTTTGGCTATGGAGATTTTTTGCTTCCAGGGAACTTTTGCTTGAATGGCATGATATTAGTAAAGTAGAATTTATTTTTATTTTTTTTCTAAATTCCGCAAGGAATACAATGAGAATCACGATCAAAGCATCTAAAAAAAAGGGGGTGTTACAAGAACCTTTACTAAATCCGTCAGTTTCAAAGACAATAGATTTTACTTGGTTAAGTATTTGTGAATTCAGCATATAGTAATTTTATAATCCATTAAATAATCTTTCTCGTCAGAATAGCAAAAAGAAAGCGCCTAGTATTATTTATCCATTTATTGTATGGAAAAAGTAGTGTGGGTCTGTGGTTCAGCTTAACCATCTGACTCAGCTATATATGAATGTGCCTCAACAATGCATGTTTTACCTTGCTTATATAAAATAGATCTGCAAATCAATATAAATTCTATATGAGATATTACTTCGATGGTCACAATTTGGGATTAACTTGAAAAAGTTATTATGTAAGTACTTTGAAAGAATTAGCTTTTTTCTTGGGCACAAATAGGCAGAATAAGTAAATATTTTAAGAATTGTGGAACGCTCTTTGAATTGTGGAACTTGCAAAGTGTACGATTGCTGAAGAGTGGACAAGGTTAAACAATGATTTTTTGATGAAGTAATACTAGAAGTTCAAATATGTAAAAAAAAAATTTCTTGTATTCCAAATGTGAATTGAATCGATCTCAAGAAATTCTCATGAGTATCTTTGCTAAGCCAATCCATTGGATTTCTGTATGTGCTGAGATTCAATTCTAGCTACTTCAAGAACCATGTAATTCCATCACTTTATTCTTTCCCCTTTTTTTCTCTCACTTGATAATCTTTTTTCTTGTTACCTTAAATCTCCCGTTTTTCATGGATACAATACACACCTATCAGTCACAAAGCCAACGAAAAAGTAATATAAAGCCAAATATTCTTACCAGAGTATTTTCTTCGTCTTCTTCATCTTCTTCAACCAGTACATCCATGAATTCTACAGAGGCAGCTTACTCATATCCACAGGACGAAAGCACTGATTTAAACAACCCGACAACATTCAAACCAACATCACAGGGTGTTAACATCAAACTAATTCTTAGACATGCTAGTTGTCGCTCCTGGCTAACAAAGCATGTGATGCCCGGCTTCTCTTTTATTAAAACTCAAAAGAGACGATATGTTGTTCTGGTGGATCGGATGCTATATACGTTCAAGAGTGAGACACCGGATTCGTACCGCGAATTTTTCGAGTTAACCAAGAATACGCATGCTTTTGTCACAGATCAATTCAGTGGAGAGCTCTTCTGTCTTGAAATAATGAAGACATCGTCACTAGAGTCATCTCGCTGGTTTCTCCAAGCAGACGACGCAGATACCATGAAGCTTTGGCTCAGCCGCATTAAAAATGTGATTGCAATGTTAAATGCAGATGAACAGGGTACCTTTATTAACGACAATATGAACAGAAAAGGATCAGATGTATACTTATCAAATGAAAGCGACATGAGCCTATCGTCCCCTCGCAGCAGCTCATCAACAACAAATGAATACCCACCTTACTTTTCTAGCTATAATTCAATGCATAGCCCGCCTCCCTCGCCTTATACAGAGACTGGCTATCCCAGGTATAATCCTGTGCAAGGAAATAGACCATTTAATGGTTCTGCGTACAAATTATCAGGTGTGTTACCACCACAATTACCGCCACCCAAAACTCTTCCCCCACCACTCCCAGCATCTGCTTATTTGTAATGCTGATCTATTCTTTTTTTTTCCGTCACAATCTCCAATCGCATATACACATACACATATATAATACATATCCTATAAAACTGTATACAATTTCCTTCTTTTTTATGTTTATCTCAATATTCAACCCATTCTTTGTACTTATACCTTTATCGAAATCTCAATAATATAACACTATACAATAAAGTAAAATACTTAATAAAAGCTTGGTATTTTCATATGAATATAATCAAATAATTTATTTTATCGGCGTACAGCATTTATCGTTGTTATTAGACTGTTCTTAAAAGTTTAGAGTTTTTTTTTTCTTGCTGTGCACAAACCAGGTTTTGGATTCCCAAGATATCTGTGCTTGTTTCCCAAATCAGCCATTAAATGATAGTCTAACTATAACCCCACCTTGACTTTTATTTTGCTTACAAACGAAAAGTTACATTGGAAAATGGATCGGTGAGTAGTACAAAGGGAACTTGCTTCTGTATGAAACATTGCCTGTCAAGCGGTAAGTTGTACTCCATTTTCCCACACAGCCAAGGACTACTGCATCAGATTAGCGGGTGCCGTTTGAATTTTTCTGAAGAGAAGGAATCTTCCATTTTGGAGAACTCGAAATTTTTATTCCATTTTTTTCTCGTCTATTTGTTTGTCTCAGTACAAAAATGTCACGTCTTTACTATGGATGGATAGATCAGATAGCCTTTTTTCAAGAAAATGAGAAAATTAAAAAGCAGATGGATAAATGCATATTGCATACGAAACGGTCTGTGTAGACTATGCGTTTATCGAGGTCAGTGTGTACTTGTAATGAGACAAGCCATTTTTATTTAATTGGGTATATAATATAAAAACAGTGCAACTATTACATGTATCAAAAAAAAATTATAATCGGTCTACTATTCTCAGGAATAACCTTTTTTTGAATGAAGCAACAACATCCATTTGTAATGGATTGAGTATCCCTTTAGAAAATGTAAACGTCATTTTCGATCCATATTCAAATCATTAAACTCCAGGTTCTACTGTAAGTATGGGGGTTGGTGTAGTGGCTAAGACGCTACACTAGTTCTTGTAACTCGTTTACATTCGCAGGTTCGAATCCTGCCGGCTCCACTTTTTCTGCCTACCTCTTAGCGGTTACCCATTTTTCCGTTCGCCTCCCAGCGTACAACTGCATTGAGTTTTGACGCTACTTGTAGGTTGGATCTGCTTGCTCTGGTTGTGGTCTGAACAATTGCTGCCCAGGATTCCCGCCCAGGATTAATGAAGCAACTACCACTAACCTGTGTCCACTCAAGTCTTCGTCCAACAGTACATTAATGTTCTTTCCCTCTTATACCCCTCATTTCCCCCTCTTGTAAGCTTTCTCAATGGTATAACATTATCCACATTCATCAAGTCACCCGCGGCAATATACTATTAGTGCGACAGCCGCACCTCCTGGTGAGGGTTGGTGACATAAAAAGTAATAAAGAGCAATGTTTAAACTACTGTAAGTATGAAGCTGCATTGCAGTGGGTAAACAGTAACATAACTTTCAAAACACGAAAAACCCAAAACAGAATGATTTCCGATCGTTCGTTGTATAGGAAGGAGAGGGGGATTTGGTTATTTAATAATGAAATGCATATATAGAAATAAAAAACAAAAAATTCTAGAATGAGCTGATAAACCAGGTATTAGTAATAATTAAACACACGCACACGCACACACACACACACACGGACACACATACGGACACAAGAAATGGGGAATTAGCTCCAGACATCTTCCTGGTAGCGACCGGTTGTTCTCAAAGACTTTACATAGTCTTGAGCCTTGGTATTATCCATACCACCAAATTCGACAGCCATGTTGACAAATGTTTGATTGACATCACGGGCCATGCTCTTAGCATCACCACAAACATAGATATATGCACCCTTTTGCAATAGTTGCCAAAGATCTTGACCCTGCTCTTGAAGGCGGTGTTGAACATAGATCTTTTGAGGCTGATCACGAGAAAAGGCAGTGACGATGCGTGATTCTGGACCCAAAGTTTCAAATAACTCTGGCCATTCATCAGCATATAAAAAGTCGCTAGCTTGATTACGACTGCCATAGAACAAAATAGTGGGGCCGACAGGTTTACCATTGCGTTTATCGAGAGCACGCTCACGGACAAAACCACGGAAGGGAGCAACACCTGTGCCTGGACCAATCATAATAACAGGCACACTGGGATTGCGGGGCAACTTGAATTGTGAGTGGCGTACATGGACTGGTAGCTTACGGCAGATACCATCAGGACCAAGGTAAGACTGACGAGGACCAGACAATTCATAAGCAGGGACATTCTCTTGATTACTAAGAGCTTCGTTTTGCATATGAACACCATACAAAAAGTTTGTGTTTACACCATAAACGGTACGGCCAGGCGTAGGAGTAGGCTGGTAAGCCAAGGTTACAACAGTAGCGGAAATAACCTTTGGGCTCTCCTTTGCAGAGCTAGAGATTGAATAGAAACGGGGCTGCATACGGTTGATGGTTTCAACAATAAGATCGAATGGAACAGCTTGGAAAAGACCAGGAGTAGGATCATTACCTGTCACCAATTGAAGCACCTCGCCCAAATTACGGCAGGCATCGCCAACATGTACACGATACTCATCCTTATCACTGGCCAACTTGACCAGAGTGGCTTTAGCCTGCTCATTGGGTGCATATTCAGCAAAAGAATTCAATACTTGACGAGAAATTGGAGCGCAAATCTCCAAATAGTATCTGAAAATGGCGCGATATGTAGTAGGCACAGGGAAAGGATACTTTTTAGGAGCAGTAGGATCGATTGCTTGAACACTTAGGACAGCATCCAATTTGTCTGTCAAACCCAAAACAGAGGCCAAGCGATTGACTTCAACTTCGTTATTTGTAGGCCAAATGGCAACATGATCGCCAGTAGTGTAACCCAAATTGGAATCACTCACGTCAATATCAACATGTAAGCAGTGGCGATCAGCACCGTGGAACAACTCGCGTGTTGTAACTGGTGCAAGGAAAGGACGCTTAGCATCATAAACAATCTTACTAATCAAGACACACATTACGTTAAAATACTAATAATCGTCATCATAATAATCATAAAAATAACTTACGAATTAGGCTTTGGCTTCTCAGACAGTTCACCAAAGTAAACATCATCCTTTTCATACTGAGTCAATTCTTCAACCTGATAAATAGGAATTCTAGGGCCAGAGTTTGCAGAATGCTCATCGACGCCCATTGCCTCACAGAAAGAAGACCACATATCTTCCTTCCACGTCAAATAATCTTCCTCCATTGAACCATCGTCATCACCCTCGCCGCGCTCGCCAATGCGCTTTGCACCACACAATGCCAAATGCTTATCCACTCTACGGCCGACTTCATTGTAATGCTCATATGTCTTGTTGCCCAGACCAAACATGATGTATTTCAGGTTGGACAAGGGTTTGTCATCCGAACTCTCCGAGAAGGAGGGGTCTTCCTCAGTCACGAGATCCCAAAACTCCACCGCATTATCGGTGGGATCGCCCTCGCCATAAGTGGCCAATACAAAAATGACCAATTTGTCTTTTGGTACTGTATCGAGATAGGTCATATCGTAAAGCTCGATATCAGCTGTCATACAACTGACACCAAAACGCTGAGAGCATTCCTTTGCAATACGAGAAGCGTAATCTTCGGCTGTACCGGTCTGTGAACCATAAAACACAATTACCCTGCGACCCTGAGCAAATTGGCACAATTAGCATTTCAATCATGATGAGGAGGATGAGGATAATGAGGAGGATGAGGATGAGGATGAGGATGAAAAAGTTGATGACCCCGTCCACCCCTTTTATTTCCACATATTCTTTAAATGGCAATATTAAAATAGTATAAACACTCACTTGTTCCTCCATAACCTTAACAAAGTTGGTTTCTCTTTTGGGTGCTGCTGGCGTTGTTGCGACCTCAGTTTCTTTGGGCTTAAAAATCAGGTTTGCTATTTGGTGCCGACTAAACCAAGCAACGGTACCGAGACCGATAGCACTCAGCAATATCAAATCAGTGGTGTCGAATAATGCAGCAGAGGAAGGGTCGTCCATTATTATTGTTACTTTTAAGCTGCTTCTATTTACTAAGAGTAAGAGTGAAAAGAAAAGAAGAGCAATATAAAATTAAAATTATAAAAAGAGAGGAGAAGGTCGGAGACGGCGGCCGAATTTGATTTTATAATATTTTTTTTATTGTTTTTTATTGCTATTGTGGCATGCAAAGTATCAAACAATGCATTTTTAAACTGTACTCGAATACTATGAATAATATAAAGAAATTAAATGCACTTAAAAACAACGAAAACAGTTTAAATGCCTGCAATGCTTGCTTTAAAGCAAAACGAGAAAAAGAAAAGAAAATCTGGCCAGACATCCATCTTGATTGTTTTGACCGGAGCAACTCACCGCACTGAGCATAAAAAAAGAAAAACTTTTTTAAGTTCATGCCAACTTACTAAATATGATTTTGATTCAAAAGGCCACATCTCTTTTAAACCTATTTTAAGCTATGCTCTTAAGAACAAGTGGTTGATTGGTATTACTAATACCTCGAATGCTTAAAAAGGTGATCAGGATATCTCGCTATACTATTATATTACCACTTGGTGTTTTTTATTATCGTTGTTCATTGTTCATATTTATTTATCATGACGAAATCGTGTTTCATTGTACATGCTGGGTATTACATAACATTAATAAAAAACAACATTTATCTTCTCTTGGAGCTCTTTGATGGTGACAGGTATACTTTAGCAGGGATTATCTGTGGCTTTCTGGGTGGGGACAAGCAAAGTGGGGGGGGGAGATCATCAGCGATGTCGACTAAACCATAGGCGGCTTCTTCATTAGAAATGGCAGTAACGACATTCTGGCTATTTTTAATTGTGGCATTTTTCCAAGCATAAAGATTGATCAATGACGAGCGGAAACCATCCAACTGAATAAGGTTCTTGGGTATTGTAAATGAGCCAACTTTGTAAGCAATGTAGCATCCTTCAAAGCTAAATAGTTGGGAGATATAAGCGTGTCTACCTTCGAAGTCAAAGTAATTGATTCGTGTATCGTAATTTTTCAAGAGCAGGTCAATTTCATTTTTAATACATGTGTTGATACGGACGTTTTTACTTTGCTGGTATTTCATTATATCGTTAGATACGTCACTTCTTTTGAATTCGTTCGCTGCTAATTCGTATTGTGCATCTCCTTTAGTTTTGACAATCAAATCAATTCGACGTCCATAATCCACCTCTTCACCCTTCGCGATAAGCATTCTCCTTGTTGCATTGGACACGGTTTCTCCATCATAGATTGCGATCATAGTTGTTGTTAATAACAATTGATCCAATATTTGTGCGAATTTACGTAGGTAGGTGCATTCAGATACTTTTGATTCGTTTGTGTATGCCTTGAAGCTTTTAATTCTATTTTATAATGCATTGATTCAATAAGTAATTGATAAAAACGACATGTAGATCTTGACTGATTCACTTACACTTCATCAATAATACATAATATTAGATATGGATCCGATGATTTATTAGTGATTTTCGCTTTCTCGGTGTCAAGATAGCCCAATAGATTGATTATATTTTCACTATTTTGATTCATCAGTTATTAAAGCTTTATCTCCCATTTGTCACTTACTCGTATTGATATTTCTTTATATTATCGAACACCATAGTGATGATTTTCTCCATTTCTTCACTACATAACGTTTCAAACTCTGCCTTGTTCTGAGTGCAAGCGTCCATAATGCGTTTATAACACGGGGCAGGGATGGCTCTTCGATATAAAGATGAAAATGACTCATGTAGCAGATTGATACAGGATGATTCCATAAGCTTCTTAAACTCTTTGTGGACTACGGTTTCTTTCGAAGGCAATGGCTCTCCTGCCTTTTTGATTATATCGACTAGTTCACATGTTGCTTGGCTGTCCTCTTCAGACTCTTCAGCATCTTCTTCTTCAGACTCTTCAACGTCTTGCTCTTCAGTTTCATCTTCTTCCTCTTCAGTTTCATGTTCTTCCTGAGTCTGGGCGATTAGCTGGGCAGTACGTGCCTGGCTTCTTGTTTGTACAAGTGATGCCAATCTTAATGTGTGCTTGAGCTTTCTCTAAAAAAATTGTAAGAGCAGGTGAATATAAAGATTATGGATTATCGTAACTGCACATACTTTTTGTTTAACAATTTCATGAATGTTTTTGAATCGCTCGCTTGTCTTTACAACCCTAATTTTAACAAGTTAATATTAAAGTGAAGAAGCTACGAAAGTTCAAACTTACTTTCCAACAAGAGGTCTCCCTGGTCTATAATGGGCAACAGAATCATTATATAGTTTTACCCAGTGTCTCTGAATACCGATCGCGTTATTATTCAGGAGAGAAACTGACAACGTCTCGATGGCTTGTTCATTGGTAGCTGAAAAATGATTGAATGTCGGTTTACTAGTACTTTTAAGGTATTTTTCAATTATTGCGCTTCTTTCTCCAATTAGTTTGCTTTGATGAATTGCCCATTCAAGGTGTTCATTGCACCAATTCACTCGCTTTTGTCTGTTGGTATCGCTCAACAGGGGAACGTGAGCGGCAAAGAAGGAGTGGAAACCTTGATCGTTGATCATTTTAATAAGCGTCGACCGAGAAGTCTTCGCACCACCATTGTTCAAAATCTCCAAATATTCACCGAATGTTTGGAAGGGTTCTTCATCGACCAGATTCTCAATGTGACGGCCCAATATTTCGTCATCTCTGACTGGTCTCTTTCTCTTTTTGTAGGCCTCAATGCATACGTTTTCCTTTTGGTCTGTGATAATATTACGGACGGTACTGTCAGGGATGTCCATAAGCTTGTTCATTTGGGATGGTTTGAGTTTAGCATTATTAAGCCAGTAAATACCAGCTCGTTCAGTAATATCGTGCTTATCATAGCCTTCTTCATTGTTTTTTTTTTCTCTTTTTACTTAAGTTTTGAGACATTTTGGGTCATTATTTGTTGAGAAAACACGACCTCAAAGATGAACAATTTTATTAAAAATGTCGGATCCCCAAATTGAGTAAGTGTGGCTGAATGATTAATGTGTTGATCTAACGGAAAGTATAATTACCACCTTGAGATATGGTATATACGACAGGTTTTTCTCCGCTAAAAGTTTTCTGTCCACCGTATGTCCACCAATTTTTCCATTTAAAACTTTGTGCTTAAATTTCACATCGTGTATATATTGTTACTCAAATATCTTTTATTTCTAATCATAAGAGATATCAGACTAATGGTCATGTTCAAAAAGATAGCAGCTTTAGAGCAGGTGGTTATTCCAATCGTAAGAGAAAAAAGTACCCAGTAAACGGCGTATTTGAAGTCCTTTGTAGAAATGGGATTGTTCATAAAATGGCTGATATTACAACTGCTGGAGAATCGTAAGGAACAAACAAATAAAAAAAAGTCTAATTATTACTTTTATTAGATATACAAGTATCCAATTGCTGTTGTTGATCAAATCCTTGCCAATGCTAATAGCGACGGAAAGTCTTCCAATGATTTTCCCAATATAAGCTTGATGTATGACATTGTATGTAAACTTGGGCCATCGTTTAAGGTAAGTACATTGGATTTTTATTCAAATATATTAAATGCGATATGCTTGACTACTAACTTATCGCTACGATTATTTATTTATTTTGAAAAAAATCCCGAAATCAAAGAAATACTTTCCAGCTTTAATGCACAAGTTGAAAACAGCTGTTCCTGTCATGCATGCATATACACACATTCAGAGTTACCAGGTTTGGTTTGGTTTAAGTGATGGTGAAGCATCTGAACAACAATCAACGATCTCATAAACGACTTTCCAATTCATCATTAGTATTTGTGGTGAGATCAAGGATATATGATATAACCAATGCTAACCCCACAAATTACCGGAATACACATTTTCCGAAAAATATGGGTTTAGATTTCTCATCATCTGGAGGGAACTAAAGAGTATTTAAGGTATATGGACTAAAACATATTGAATTGAAACCACTCTAATTTAATTTATAGCGAAAAAAAACAGTGGTATAAAGGTAACCAAAATAATTGTATGAGCTAACCCAATGCCTTTGTAGATTGCCTTCTCAATAGGAAAGAAAACAGGCGATTTCCCTATTTCTAGCACCTTGTTTACTAGGAAAGTCGTTGGACGTGGGTTTACTTGTAAAATTGAGATGTTTTTGAGTATAAGGGACTTCTTGATTTCTGACTGCAAACAGTGAGTCAAGGAGTCG
>VCJC01003188.1:5584-19383 GCA_024140195.1 Backusella luteola | reverse complement strand
CAGTGGCCCATTCGTCTTCTCCAGCATCTCTCTTTCCACGACAGTACATGCTGGTTTCGATATGGTAGAGATTGTGGATACGAGTAAGGGCTTTGGGGTAGCCTTGGATCGCAGACTTCAAGTACCAGTCGTATGCCCTGAATTCATCCTTTTCAACACCTTGTCCAAAGGCATACAGGTCACCCAGTCTAAACTGTGCTTCGCTATTTTGTTGCTGTGCAGCCAGCTCGATCCATTTAAACGCTTTTCTAAGGTTGTCTTCTACGTGTGGAGCATCGAAATAGGCTTTACCTAAACATTGAAGTTAGTATCGTCATATATCTTTAACTATTAAACATTAGGGATATAAATCATTACCAATGTCGAGTTGTGCAAAAGAGTCTCTTTCTTTGGCTTTAACAAACACTTCAGGGTCAAGACCCAGGCATGTGTCAGGTGGTTCAACTAGAGCTAAATGAAAAATGTCGTCGTTAATCACTTGCAAGTTACTTTCTTGACTTTAACTATTGATTAACTCATTTACTTACATTCCGAATCTTCAATATTCATCTTGTGGGAAAAAGAAAGAAACACCGAGAAAATAAATTTTTAGCTATTTTATGTTTGTACCAAGCCTTTGTGGTACATATTAAAGAAGTTGTGGTTTTTAACCAAAATAGGCCAAATCTAATTCTTGGGGGGGGGATGGCCCTTTTGCGAGACTTTATCTGTATATTTATATTATAAAACTGAAAAAAAAAGGGTTCCACGTTATTTTCGTAGCCTGTGTCATTTATCACTGAAAAATTGCCAATGTTTAAGGAACCACTTTACAGCGTATACTGTTAAAGAAAAACAACGAATTTAAACAAAAGTATATCTTTATTAAAATGTGCGCTATGATACATCTAAAAATCACCGATTTGGACCTTTATAACACCCTTCTGAGCACTCTTCGCCATCTCAAAAGCATCAGCGGCATTTTTCAAAGCAAAACGATGGGTGACCAAGCCCTCTGTTGGTACCTTGCCCTGGCCCACCAATTCAATAGCCTTTGCGTGTGAGTTGCAATAACGGAACGTACCAAGAAGACTAATCTCTTGCATTGTCACTAACTCAGTGGGTATGACGCAGCGACCCTTACCCATGCCAATCAACATGGCGACACCTCCAGGACGTGCAAGATGAACAGAGAGCGCAACGCTGGTCTCAACACCTGTGCACTCGAAAACAACATCGACGGTATGTCTATCAATCTTGAGCACCTCGACCTGATCAGCGGCCCAATCGAGCGGACTTTGAACACTGTCGGGTTCCTTTTTCATATCCAATCGTATTGTTTTGACGCCTGGGAGATACTTTTCGGCAAACTCTAATCGATCGCTGTTAATATCGAGGATGGTACACTGTGTAGCGCCCTCTGCATAGGCGACGGCAGCAACCAAAAGTCCTACTGCACCCGCTCCAATCACCACCACGTTGGAACCCTTTGCTACAGGTGTACGGCCAACCGCATGAACCGCAACAGACAATGGTTCGATCAACGCGCCTTGCTCAAATGACATGGTTTCAGGCATACTACACTATATATTAGTACATTATCAAATGTGTGAGATAAATATTTACGGATGACAGAGATGCTCAGGATAGCACACATATTCTCTAAGAGAGCCATCATTGGGACCCCGAATCAGGGAGGAGGCAAACGCCATCTTTGAACAAAGATTATAACGACCCTCCTTACAACGAGCACAGACATGGCATGCCTTTCCGGGTTCAATCACCACACAATCGCCCACGGAAACACGGGTGACGCCTTGACCGACCTTGGTTACCACACCCGATGATTCATGGCCAAGAATCATGGATTGTGATTTTTCGAGTACGCGTGAGCCCATTCTGCCGTTGAGATAATAGTGAAGGTCCGAACCACAGATACCTGTTGCTCTTACGTTTACCTGAACCTCTGAAGAGAAAAGTTACTTTGACTGATATTTTTTTTTTCATCCCTCTCTCTTTTTTTTACCTCCATCTTTGGGTTCGTCGATCTCACGATATTCCTATATAAACTCCATCAATCATCAGTTCATTATTAAAGAGTACCATATTACCATGCGTAAATCACCAGCAGCATAGAGTGTAGCAGATAAATTCTTTGTATCAACAGTCATTTTTTAATAATATAAGAAAGAAAGATGAAAAAGGGGTAAGCGTGTGAAGAAAATTGCTTAAAATATACTTTTTCACTTTTCCCAAAGGAGCTTTTTTTTACATGAAAAAAACTCGAAATTTTTCCGAACAGTCTGTTTATTTTTTTAGTGCTTTTTTATTATTTTTGCGTAAAAAGTAACCTTCATGGGTTAAAAAAGAAAAGAATATATAAATAAGAGAAAGGAAAAGAGGAACGAAAGAGCAAATATATACAAGTTCCCTCTCGATTGTTTTTTTTTTAAAGTGTATTATTTTTAAATATTATATATATGTCTCTTTTTTTTTTTCGATACCATGAAAGTTGACATTTTTTTTAATCCCATCTTCTTCTATCAATCTCGTCATCAGATATGGAAGGTCCTCTTGGTCTATAATAAGGAGGTCTTCTTGAGGATGAATAATATCTTTCATTCCGGTAATACACGGGTGGTGCAGGGGGATATCGATAATAAGGAGCGTAAGGTCTTCGGTAACGACCGCAATCGATAGGCTTCCGTCTATAATAAGGAGATGCTTTATTGCAATCCACTTCCATCGGCGATGCGGAGCTTGAGGATGTCTCTGAATCAAACGATTTCATCATGGCGCGTGGCTGCTGTGGGGGCAAATCGGCCTGAACGACAGACGAGGTCGTGGATTCTGCACTGCTCCATATTTTATCATCCTCCTTCTTGTCTTCTTGTACGGGTTTTGAAGGTTGTTTCTTTTTACGTGTGAGTTTTGAGAGAATGTCTTGACCATGTGAATCAATGAATTTTTCAATTTTGGAGCGTACGCTGCTGGTCATTGCTTGGATTTTACGGGATGATTGTGTTTCACGGTCAACAATGTGGTGTGTTATCTATGATTATCATTAATAAACCATCAAGATGTATAATTAAAACAACATTACCTTTCTCGCTAGTTCTTTAAATAAATACTTGTCTCCATTCCATAAATCTGTTTTCTTTGTACTGAGATATTTTGTCACAATCTTTCCAACCTCCTTCTTCAATTCAGCTTCATCCAAAGCATTACTTGTATCCACCACTGTAGCACTCGCACTGGCTGCTGTAGTAGTAAAGGGAGAGTTGCATAAAGGAGACTGATAATCTATAGACTCCATCTTTTTCTTCTCGGTATCTTGGATCGCCTTCTCGACTAGATCCTCTAGATCGGATTGGTTGACACCTTCAATGGTGCTGACACGCTCTTCTGGCATACTCCATTGCGTCTTTCCCGTTACTTTATTATAATAGTAGATGGTACCATCGTCTGTATAGGCTGATTTCCAATTTGTAGGTAGCTTGGGTGACTGCTGCTGTACTGTTGTAGATACGAGAGAGGAGGATGAGGATGAAGGAGGAACACTTGTGATTGTTGATGCAGTGGATGGTGAGTTTGTATTTGACAAAGGCGGAGGATAAGTATTTGTAAAAGTGGGTGATGCAGATGAGGAGGATGTAGACGATGATGTTTTTAGTTGAATATCTGCCATTGTTACATCGCTTGCTTCATTATTATATAAAAGACTGGAGGTGGCAGTAGATGTACGAGCAGGTTTTCCGTAACCGTAAAAACCATTTTTAATACAGGCGTCAATCATGGCACGAGGTGCGGTGGGGATCGATGGTCGAGGTGGGAATTCTGTCTTCCATTGCATTTCATCCGAGTCTGTAAACATTGAAAAGTACTCAAACAAGTCATCGTCAGGATCAAAGAACTCGCGTGATGATTCGAATCGCCGCGATACAGCTGTTTTCTGTGCACTTTGAGAATCCTCGTCTAATAACCCTGAATTACTGGTATCGTGGATTAAGTTTTGTGTTTTGTCAGATTCTGAAGGCTATAGTAAAAACAATTGATTAAGTAAGATTGATAACAACAATAGCGACCATTCTTCTTCTTCTTTTTCTTTACCGCTCTTTTAGGGATTCGATATACGCTCTTCAATTGGTTCCAGTCTATCAAGAGTTGTTGAGATGTATCCGCAATAGTTTGATCCTGGTGTGTAGTCAATCTCTCCACAACTTCAAACATTTGACAGTCTTCCAATCCATTCTTATTAGCAAGCGGTAACTGTGACAGCACAAATAGAACCTTTTTGAGGATGTTTGTATCTTTTTTCCATTCACCCAACCAGAATTTCAGCATTTTTAGACCGTGCAACTGAACGAATTTACGTAAAACATCATTTCCATGCTCCGAGGCACTTGTCAACTCTAGTCGTAGTAAAAGCTTTTGGACCAAATGTGACTTTCCAACCGAATCCAGCATTCTCTTTACAAATGATCGAACTTCATCTGGATCATGCAAAGGCGAGACGGCCTTGTGTCGATGAATTCGTCTAAGCATCTTCTTTTGGGTGAGCGTCACAGGAGCCATGAACTCCTCTTCTTCTTCGTCTTCTTCAATATCCTGGTCGATGGTGCTATTGTTATCGTCATCTTCCTCATTATCACTAAGAAGATCGCCATCATCCTCACTAGTAGATGCCGATGAAACCTGAGCTGATTCATTGGGTTCAAGACTACCTCCAATATATCCTTTACAACTATGTTCACCACAATAGCACTTTTGAGCGACCGCACTAATAGTGAAAATAATAATAAATGTTTAGTTATACAATTAATATGCATGAATGATGACATAATTACCCATATCTTTCAAACTTGTAGTCAAATGTTAATTCTGTGCCTGCCTTAACAGGACGACGAGTAAAAATACCAATGCGCATATTCTTTCCAACAACCCATTTCTGTGTCACGCTGTTGGGATTACAAGAATGGTTGATAAAACGAGCAAGACATCCTTTTTTCGTTGCATCGATAATCTAGAATGGGATTAGCTTTTTGAAAAATAGCCTCGTTGCAGCAGCAATAATACCTCATCTGTCTTTAGTGTCATGAAATAATAATGCTCTAATCCCGCAGCTTCGTATTCCTTTGTTCTTCTCACAAACTCACGATTTGTAATGACTTCACCAATATATTCCATAATAAAAGCATTACTAAATATGGAAAGCATTAGAAATACATTCAATATAGCCTATAATATACACATTACCTTGGTAAGTCGGTGAGTGCTCTCAAGCCAAAGCCCTTCTTTTCGGTGCGAATAACATCAACGCGTGCATACTGGCGCAACTGGAAACGCCGATTACGACAATAGCGATCACATGGACAATCATCGACCATACACTCCATAAACATCATTCGGTTGATACATTCATTGTCGTCTCCACACGCAGCGTCTGGGTTATCCAAGTCTGGTCGATATTTACATTCACAAGGCATCGATTCTTCCGCAATCGATTTGCCCGTGGCGGTTCCACAATAAATATTTGATTTAATATTAGCATATGTTTCCATGGCATCCGCCGTTGCTGAAGGCAGGTGGACTTCCTCCTCTTCCTCTTCTTCTTCTTCGTCGTCCTCCTCTAGTATGATGTCTTGTTCATCTTGTGGAAGCAACTCCAACTCATTGAAACGCTTCAAATCAAGCTCTTCCAGTAAATGTGTCGATCCATCTTGAAACTCAAAGCCTTGGAGAGAACGTCAATACTAAGAAGGGAGGAAATTAAAAATATTTTAAATTACCTTTTTCTTGAAAACCGTTGCCATTAAATCCTAAAGATAGTGTACTTTTGTTCTAAGTCAGACTTTTTTTTACTTTCTACTATCTATTTTAATGTTACCTCGCATCAACACTTTGCATGCTGCTATCTTCCCGTCCAACCTGGATACAACCCTCGTTTTAAAATGAAAGTGGGGAAAAAAAAAGAAAAAAGAAAGGCGAATAATAAAAAGGAAAAAAAAATAATAAATATCCACTCTCCTCCACGAATTGACCCAAACAACATGATACACACACACACGGGTCATATATTTGATTATCCCAAATAAGCACTAAGCCACTAATTTAGTAATTGGGCTGTTTTGATTGGTTCGATCTGAATTATCACGTGACTTTCGGTCTAGAGGTCAATGAACAAAGACACAAAAACAACTTCTTCTTCTTCTGCTACTGATGCTTGTTAATTAATCAAGTTCATATCGGATAAGAGAGAACGAAATTGTTCTAGTCTCTCTATTCATTATACGAAAAACATGTTCTAGAGGGAAAGAAAATAAATATCAATTTTGCTTTTTATTTGACATAAAGTAAAAATTGACATCCCTCTCTCTCTTCTCTTTAAAAAAACACCAGGCTTGAGTTAGTAAAATGCTGCACTGAAACATATCAAATGCAAGAGAAAAGTGGAGGAGAAAACCTGTGCTGACTGAGTTAGTTTTTTAGAGAGAAACGAAGCCTTCAAACAATGAATAAGAAAATAAATGAGTTGACTAGCCGAACGAAAACAAAAATATATTTGTGCAAGACACAATCAATAATCTATTTTATATCTCTTTTTCTTTTTGACTAGATCCGTACTCTGAATGTGAAGAAAAGCCTTTGTGTACATGTCCCTTCCTCCGCCCATTTTCGGGATTTAATGACGGCACACTTTTTCATTTAATTATTTTGAAATAAATAGTGTGTATCCAACCTGCATATGCTCAAGTAAGCGTCCATTTTCACTTGCTTGTATCCAGCATAAAACACTATCGTTTTTTCACAATACGCAGTTACCACTTTGCATGTTTTGTAAACTACTTTTATATCTCTTTTCCATAAGCAGACGGTGGTACAAAAAAAACAAAAGCTGATAAATGATCACCCGCTCCACGGTGTGACTCAAACATTTGAGATCTCATTGTTTATTTCATAAAAAATCGTCTGTTTAGAAAATAAAGATAATGATATATTGTGAAATCTGTAACCATAACCCTCAACATCTTTTTCGTCACCAGGGGATGGAATTAATTGCCTGATTTAGAAAGGCTTTATCGAAATATGCCTATATGCTTTATTCAAAAACAGACAAGATGCGTAGCCCTTTTAGATTTTCGTTTTCCGGAATCAGTTTTACCGAACCGTGCTCCTTTTTAAAAACCATGGTGATAAGTATTCGCGATAGTATCATCAATTAAACGTGCTATCGTACCAATATATTCATATAATAGTAATGTAAAAAAAAGGGCATGAATGAAAAGTAAACTCTCCATGTGTCCATGGCACTTTTGGTTCAGGCGGAGAATATTTTAAAATAGACGCACATATATATATAGGACAGGGCAAAGCATTCAAGAACCAACTCCTTTTTTCTTCTTCTTCTCTTCTCTTCTATATACTCATCTCATCATATATATATATATCACACAAGCATTTGCATAAACTATACATCATGTCAAATGGTTCTCCAATGAGTGTACCGGCATACATTGCTACCGTCTTCACCCCAAGCATACTCTTCACACTCACATCTATTCCTGTAAAGCGAAGAAACATCCTACAAGAAGTAACACTCTTTGTGCTTTGGTTCACTGGACTCTCTATTCCCATTTATTATGCCGGCCAGTTCCCGTACCTGTGCCTCATGTGCACTGCAGTGTGGGTGTGGGCCACCTCCATGAAGATGGGTGTGTGGTTATTCTCCATGTCCATGGAGGAACGACGATCCCGCCCCTTTATATTTACACTGGGTGACTGGCGCACACGCACCATTCCCGCACCAGCCCAGAAACCCAAGCCCGATGAGTACATTCAACCTCCTCTCATGCCATTGCTCCTGCAAATTGGAAAACACCTACTCATTTTCGATGTCATTGACTTGATCTTTAATTGGAATGACGCATTACTACCTGTAAGAGTGTTTTCAGCCCTGTTATCCAAGATGCACATGCTTTTGGGCCAGACGGAACGAGCGGCTATACTGGCAGAGCCCCTGACGCTAAGCCAAATCTTGGTCAGCATCGCCATGTCCATGCTATTTTGTGTTTATATCCAAATGCAGTTACAAGTCACATATGATAGCATACTCATCACATTTGCCTCCGTCTACAAGATCCTGCCCTATTTAGAAAAATGGCAATTGGGCAAAGATTCCAAGAAACTGAATACAAAAAATATCGCAAAGACAAAGGCCATATTGAGAAGAGTGCGATGGATCAGGGATCTCAAGTCTTATCTTGAAGATAGCTTGACAATGCAGCCCCTTTTTGATCAACCTTGGTTTGCCATGTCACTACGTGATTTTTGGGGAAAGCGCTGGCACACATTCTACAATGATTCCTTTTATCGATTGGGATATCGCCCTATTCGATGGGTCATGATGCTCGTCTTTAACTGCAAACCGCCTCGCTGGTTGCCCGCCCTGTCTGTGTTTGTCATGTCAGGATTAATGCACGAGTATTTCTTGTACGCTGCAACAGGCTCGTCCATCTACTTTGCCTCTCCTCTGGCGGCCTGCGGACTCCAGTTTTTGTTCTTTGTTGTACAGGTTGCGTTTATCAGCATTGGTGACACCGTCTTCTCGCGTGGCATTCTCGGTAGACTCTTTACCGTCTTTACCATGGCTGTCACTTGTCATCTTTTTGTTGTTCCGTATGTGCTCACTGGTTACATTTATATGGAGCGCTTTTCTTTTAATCGCGTGGCTGTCAACATTTATAACGGAAATCCTAATTTATTTTCAAGCATTTTTTAACCATATAGAATAGCACTTTTGCATTTTCAATAAACTGTATATAATTTATTTTAATTTATCCTATATGAAAGGCTGTTATAGAATGAATCTTCTTGTCAGAGTCAATGTTTCATTTTTGAGCAAGGTAATCCATATCGAGCTTTTTATGTAGACATTGTAAAAAAAAAACGATGCTGTAACATGAGCATAATCAAACAATTATGTCATATAGATTGACGAAGCCAACAATAAAAAGGCCCATCTTTTTTTTTCGATTTTTTCATCACCTTCATATACTTCCATTAAAAGAATGCCCAAAGCTGCCAGAAAAAAAATCACCAAAACCCCTGAAGAAGACCGTGATAGAAATTGCTACGACTATTTTGTTAAAGGTCATAGAATTGTAGATGCCACCACATTGCTGGTCCAACCGTGAGTGATATTGTTTACCGATACAGAAAAGAACAGCATACAAGTCTCAAGCAGAAGCCAAACACTCTGATTATTTGAGAGACTTGATAAAAAAAGATGGACGAAACTGGATTTTGTACAAGTTAAAGGTTCGACTCAGAGAGAGAGAGAGAGAGAGAGAGAGAGAACTTTCCACAAGACTTTCAATTAGTCTTGAAACGATCAAAATCAATTGATAAGCAACCCATTGGATAATGTGGTTAAAAAAAAAGAAGGGACATTTGTGAAGGGAAAGGAATGACTGGTCTAGTAAGCTAAAGAAGCTCCATTATGCAGTTTATATATCATTTGTAAACCCAATCTCCTCTATTAATTACTCTAAACCTATAGTAAAAATAATGATTGGTGGATCGATCGAGTCTTGTTTAATATAAATTTCGATATTCGAAAGTGATTCTCACCTTTCTTTCACGTCCCGCTTTTAGTTTAAAATTTTAAAAATCAAACTTTTTTTTTACCCCTTTTTCTTCGAGTTTTTTGATTTGTGGTGGATCGGGTTGACATAAATAAGCAGGAAGCAAGATTGATTTTGTTTTTATATATAAATAAAGTGTCTATCATCTGCAAAGAAGTCGATTAGGTGCAATAAAGTGTTTGAAGGAAATACGTCACAAACTAGGATATAATATCATTTATAGACTAGAGCATGAATTTTCCCCCCACTAACCTTGAACACGTTCAATGCTGATTGTATATATATATATATAAGCTTTTCATGCATAAACATGTTGTCTTCATTAAAACTGCTTCTTTGATATTAAAAAAAGAGTGCCATCTTAGCTGCTGCTTTATCACGTACTGCTTATGCACTTCCTGTTTTCCGCCTGTCGTACAAACAAGAGGTACCCGCCTACGTGGAACATTATCCCCATGAATTAGATCTCTTTTCTGTACCTTCATGGAACACGTACAAATCTGTCATATGTTTGTCATAATTCTGCATATATTGACAAATATGATATTGTTTTTCATACACTTTCGTATTTGGACATTTTGCTCTTTTTATAAAAGCGTGTATAAAAATGGATAATAAAAATAAAAACAAATAACATTTAGATTGGGATCGATTCCGTTTCATATCATATTCGCCCTTTTTGATGGCGTTTTTGTAATCATTAGGCGATCTGGGTTTGGAAATAATCGGATCCAAAATAGACAACTTGTTAAATGGTATAAAAATAATGCTGGATAAAAACTACATTTTTTCTTGTGTTTTTTTTTTCTCTCCTTCTTCCTCTTCTTTTTCACTCGATTATTATCTATTATACCATATACCTTTTTAATATATTAATATATAGAAATTCAATAAAATTAAATTGATCTTTGTTCGATCATGTCCGATTCCCATGATATTGCACCACAAACAACAGAGGCAAATGAAAAAGCACCTACACCTGTTCAAAACGTCAGTAATGTTACAGAAGAACACATCAATCCAGGTGAGAATATACTCAACTCTATCTTTGTAATTCACTTTGTTACTATGAAACTCACTCCATCTTATCAGATCAAAACCAGGATGTAGAGATAGGAAAGAAAAAGAAGATGAAGAAAAAGAGAATGGAAAATAGGCATGGATGTCTACGCTGTCTTTGCTGTGCGTGTTGTCTTCCTGTGTGGGCAACCACAGTACTATGGTTTATTATCATCTCCATCATTATTGTAGTGATTGTCATTGGTGCTGTCGCCGCGACTTTCGTCCTACCAACGGTGGGGATGGATGGCGTGGTACCTACAAATGGGTCACAATACTCCTTCTCCGGTTACGAGTTCAAGATCAATTTTGGATTACTTGTTTCTGTCAACAACCCGAATCTTCTCAGCATCGGTCTATCTGATGTCACTGCGACAGTAAGTATAGATTTTCTAATAAAAAAAAGCTGATGTGTAACAATTTTTTCGTCATATAGGCATATTATCCACGTATTGGAGGTGGTCGCACCCAAATCGGTGGAGGTTATTTGGCTTATCAAGAGGTTCCAAAGTATAGCGATTTCAATTTTACGTTCCCCTTTGCGATTGAGTATGATCCGAATAAAGATTATGATCAGACGGTTTTGAATGATATTGCTGAAAAGTGTGGTCTGACAGGCTCTGGAAAACAACCGATTGACCTCTATTACGATATAAAATTAACTGCTCAAGTGCTATTTATCAAGGTGCATCCAACCATTTCATCCTCAACAACTTTTGATTGCCCTTTGAATGTATGTATTATTAAAAAAAAGCAAATGTTATGTTTTTTTTTTACTAACAGTACTTCCTGTT
Organism: Backusella luteola; assembly: GCA_024140195.1. Classification (NCBI taxonomy): domain Eukaryota; kingdom Fungi; phylum Mucoromycota; class Mucoromycetes; order Mucorales; family Backusellaceae; genus Backusella; species Backusella luteola. The sequence continues at coordinate 7,907 of VCJC01003188.1, read as the reverse complement.
TTTAGAATGGTGCATTGGATGGCTTCGGAAATGATTCATCATCAGACGCTGTAAATACAACATAAAAAAAAATTTTTTTTTCTGTCCATACCATATTCTACAAACTAGATTGTAACATTTTTAAAATAAAAAGATCGACTTTTTAAGACTATGCTATTTTTTTTTAGATCGACGTTTTGATACTATTTTTAGAAAATAAAAAGCCACGAAAAAATGAGTGGTAGAAGGCACTTTGATGATATTAAAAACAAACTGATGTCATTTTATCTTTTAAACCTAAACAAAGTAACATAAATTTCTCGGAGGCTATTTTTTTTTCCCATTAAAGAGCCTTCTTCTTCCATGATTGTTGTTTGAACAAGAAACTAGATGAAAAAAAAACGCGAGTTTTATCCAGACATCTGATTTACCGGTTAATTTCAAGTTAATTTAGTCTTCTGAAAAACCTCCCCTCCCAGAAGCGTCCCATTTTTCTGTCATCCTATGACCCATCACTTGTGACCAATGTGGCCCTTTTAGATCCTTTCAGTAATCTATTCACATAAACAAAAATAAATGAAGCGTGAGATTTGATGATGCGACTGTTTTTTTTATTAATGTGCATTTGTTTATCTAAAGTTTTAATGCAAAAAAAAAAATATATAAGAGTAAAAAATTATAGTTATGCTTTCTTGAGAGGTTTCCATCCTGCTCTACAGACACGTAATAACCAACAAAAGATACCACCGACCGACATCAAGACACCACAATAGACAGCAGCATTGGTATAATTGGGTGGAGTTGTCTTGTTGATGATGGCCGAGGTGATAGGGGAACCAAAGAGGTAACCGGCAACACTTGTGAAATAAAGTATACCATTGGCAGCAGAAATGTTGTCATAACCAGCAACTTCGGGTAACGAGGCACCGGTCAATGCAATGTAACCGCCACCAAAGTAGCCGTAAAGCACAGCGTATACCCAGACAGCGGCAGCATTTGTGGCAGTGGTCCAGAGAGTCAGAGTGAAGATACCTGACAAGAGCGTACAAATAAATAAACAATTGATGCGACCAGTGGCATCACTGATCCAACCAACCGAAAGCATGGAAATGGCATTGACTGCTGACATGATGGCACCTAAATTTGTACCGATCCAAGGGTCTAAACCAATGGATGTAGCATAGGCTAATATAAAATGAAAAAAAAAATGACGTTAGTCTTTGTTGACTATTGTTGAATTGATATAAAGTAGATATTTACAGGCCAAGTAAAATGCAGGTGTCTGTTTTAAAAATAAAAAACCGTGAGTATATCAAAAGTATAGAGAATGTAAAGCAATGACTTACCATGTAGCCAAAGGTAGTGATAGTATTAATGCAAAGCATAATCTGGAACTGTCTTGACTGCATTAATCCTTTTTGTTTCTGAAGCAAAACACCAAAATCGACTTCTGTTGCTATTCCAGTATTCTGAGGAGGCTTTACAAGAATAGCAGAGACCAACAAAAAGGCAAAACAGACAAAACCAGCAATGCGTAGGGACCATTGATAACCAATAGAATTAATGGCTGCTTGACAAATGTTTGAAAATAAAAGGCCACCAACACCAGAGCCGCACATGGAGAGGCCGACAGCCAAACCTCTACGGGTGGTAAACCATTCTTGAGGACCTTGCATACAAGGGAAGAAGATGAATGATGCACCAACACCAAACAGCACACCCTGAGTCAAATAGAGATGCCAAATCTTGACAAGAAATGTTAACAAACCATTTAACCCTCCCTCCTTTTCATATTCTAATTAATTTACCTGGGTACTAATACTTGACAGCATCAAGGCCAAAGGGCACAAGATGGTACCGATAACAAGCATTTTAAAAAAACCAAGTTTACAGGTAACCCATTCATTAACAGGACCAAGACAGAAGAATAAGGAACAACAGATGGAACCAATCCATGAGAGTGAATTCATCTCACCAGGAAACACGTATTCATTGTAATAATTTAAAAACACACCCCATGTGTAATTAATGCCCCAGCTGTCAAAAAAAAAGGGTTATTTTTTTTTCATTTTATCTACTTGTCACTATAAAGCTTACATGCCAACATTTCCCTGTAAATTGTGATCATCATTAATATCCCAGTTGTCAATACTCAACTATTTAATTCATATATACATACACAAAAACCGCCAAAAACAACAATCCAAGCCTGAAGGCCGCCATTAGGAGGATCCTCGGTTTTTGTAATAGGCTCATACATGGACGCCTTTTCAAAGTCCTCAGCAATCGTTGTAGTGGACGATGTCCTATCATCAACCTTCCCCGGTAATAAATTCTTTGACGA